>UFQX01000062.1:789030-977790 GCA_900497675.1 Arapaima gigas | reverse complement strand
CCCTGATGGTAGATAAGAATCTACCTGTACTTCTCAACACACATTCAAGTTGTATGCCTAAGAATTTTGCACAGTACTGTAATTTTTAAAAATCATTTTAGTCACTCTTAAAATTAGCCAGAAACCTGCTTGTCAGAATTTTAAGAGCCCATTTTTGTAAAACTTTATGACTAAAATGTAACAGTGTGATGTGTATGCTGTCCTTTCTTGATGCAGGTGCTGACCACAGACCTGGAGAAGCATGCAGCACAACTACAGGAACAGGAAGGGATACCCAGCGGGGCGACTGCCTTTGTGAACATACCCTACATCAATGCCAGGTTACCCATCAAGGGCATATATTCATTTTACACAACATTGTGATATATGGTATTTCTAACAGCACTGTTATTTATGGAATGATCTAATTAAAAGAATTAAAAGAATTTTATTTTTATTAACCAGTGTTGCTGAGTTGATTAGGAAACTTGCTGCATGCAATATTCCACATTGCTTACTTACAGAGTTTTTGTATTTTCTATTGGTGTTGCAGGGTGTACAACTATGAACCACTCACCCCACTCAAGATGCTCCGGGCAAACCTGTACGGGAAGTTTGTGGCCATTAGGGGCACTGTGGTGAGGGTGAGCAACATCAAGCCTCTTTGTGTCAAGATGGCCTTCGTCTGCAACGGCTGCGGAGACACACAGAGTCTTCATCTGCCGGATGGAAAGTTCATTACACCCACCAAGGTACTTCGTGTACACACAGCTCTGAACCCATTAAATGTGTCTTTTCATTTTTTGAGTAATTGATTTCAGTCCACTGAAGTAGTTGGTTAAAGCATTTTTTCAGCTTTCCTTGTTTGATTTTTTTTCAGAACAAATCAGACTTTTCTAATTAAAATCTTGTACCTTGCTTACAGTCATAATTGCCAACATTGTGCTGGATTTGAACTCAGAACATTACGTTCAGGATATGAGAGTTCTGCTTCCCCCACATATTCTACAGCTCCTGTTTGAAATGTAAATGCTAGTGTCGGCTAATTGGGTTTTCCCCCATCTTGTACAGTTTGTAGATCTACATTTCTATAAACCTCAAAATGCAATGCCTTCAGGCTATACATTCAAAGACTGTAGCAGAGTACTGATTAAAAAGTCTGAGTTAATCATTCACATGCTGGCTCCCCTCCTTACAAACACAACTGGGACTGAAGTTTTGTGTTTAAATCAAAAGTCACCTTTAAAAATGATAAAATGCAGACTTTGGGTTAACCCTAACTCTAACCTTGATTTTTTTCTTTTTTAATTCAAACCCTCTAAAAAACTTATGTGTAACACTTCCATCCATTAGTTTGTCATCCATAACCACTTCTCCTACACAGTGTCAGAAAGGTAGGAATGACTGGAAATAAAAAGTGTAATTTCCATAATTTCCTTTTCAATGCTGATTGCTGGCCAAATCATTGCACAAGTATGTGTGATGTATGTCAATTTGTTATCACTCAAGAATGCAAGACGTTGCAGAAATAAGGTGAATAATGGCAATCTCATGGTCCTATTTTGTTTGTATTTGTTTGAATGATTTTTATTGCAAAGTAAAGGCAGGACACAAATACAAGTTAATTTTGCTCACAACAGAGACACTTAAGAATATACAGTAGTGTGCAAAAGTCTTAGGCATACAAATTGAGTGTCTGTTGAGTAGTACAGGTAGATTCTTATCTACCATCAGGGAGGTTTCTGATTGGTCCCAAATTCATTCTGCAGCCTGAGAATGACCTCAAACACCCAATCTCAGTCATACACAACTATGTTCAGCAAAAAGAAGGAATCCTGCAACAGATGGTATGGTCCCCACAGAGCCCTGATCTCAACATGATTGAGTCAGTCTGGGAGGACATGCAGAGACAGTCAAAGTCTGCAGAAGAACTGTGGCCAGTTCCTCAAAAAGTTTGGAAGAACCTACCGACCTCTACCTTAAACTGCATGCAAGTTTGCATAAGAGAATTGATGCTGTTTTAAAGGCAAAGGGTGGTCCCACCAAATATTGATGTGATTGAGGTTTTTTTTGTCTACTGCACTTTTTAGAAGGTTTATTGATTAATAAGTATTTATGGCATTATTTTTGGAACCACCCTCGCTTTATAGCATTTTTCCCACAGGTGCCTAAGACTTTTGCACAGTACTGTCTCTGTGAATAAAATACAGTAATTAAATATAGAGGGAGATGTTTGTATCTTTGAAAATGTATAAATTGAATGAATGTAACAAAGAACCAGTTTATTTTGATTTTAGTGTGTAACTGTATAATCTGACTTTGTTTTTAGTAAAGAAGAGTCTTTTGTGATTTTTCCACTTGGCTTGTTTTTTAGTGCTTGCAGCAACACTGTCGAAGTCGCTCATTTACACCCAGTAGAAGTTCACCTCTGACACTAACTGTGGATTGGCAGACTATTAAGTAGGTACTTCTGGATAGCAGTGTGACTGTTGAGAAAGGTCTTGGCTACGTGAAGGTGCCTGTGGACACTTACGGAGTTTTCTTTAGGGTTCAGGAGCTGATATTGGATGACCAGAGAGAGGCGGGCCGAATTCCACGGACTGTTGAATGTGAGCTAACCCAGGACCTGGTGGACAGCAGTGTCCCTGGAGACATGGTCACCATCACAGGCGTGGTTAAGGTCTCCAATGAGGAAGGTGAAATCTCTCTTCCAAACTTCTCTTCATTAGGATAATTTACGTGAGGTTCTATTAGTGGGATGTTTTTAGACCAATTGTGACTTTAGCACTTTTTTTATCATTTATTTTTTGAGGAAAACTCGACTATTAACTTTTAATGTCACGTCAGCTATGTTTAAAATCAAAATATAGAAATTAATCAATTTAAAATCAGTGTGATGCCCTGATATAATCACAGACTGTAAAAGAATGCAGGACTTTCTTCTGTGTAATGGCAACATACAGTTTTCTGGTATTGGATGACAGGAAATAACAAACATGATAGAATAAATATAAAGCAAAACATTTTTCTGCTGTGCATGTATTACATAAAAATATTTGGAATGATCCTCCTGAATGAACACAAAGTTCTGTAGTTGACTTTGCATCAAGTATGAGCTGTGTTTGCCACCAGATATGACAGGCAGCTTTTTGCTATATAATTAACACTGTACCTCAGCATGGGCCTGACTTTTTAAGTTGTATCTCAACTGTTATAATAACCTCCCACACACCTATCAGCCTTTTCCAGACATTTAAAATGTGTTTTAAAAACCTCAGAGTGATTAATTAGCATGTTTGGAATGTATGTAACTGTATTATTATTATTATTATTATTATTATTATTATTATTATTATTATTAACCTTTTTTTGGCTGACATCTTTTATCTAAGGAAGCTTACAGTGTTAGATACCCATTGAAACAATAGTGTATTCTTACTGTATTGCTTCAGGGTGAAGGCCATGAACAAGGGTACTGCAGCAGGGGTTGGGTTCAAACAAGGAGATAGTTTTAACCATCTGCTGTCAGTCAGTTACAGAAATATTCAGATCTGTGTGAGGTTTTTACATGGTTTTGTCACAATTTTCTCAATGTTTGCATTTTCAGGCAACAGCAGGAATAAGAAGGACAAGTGCATGTTCCTGCTGTTCATCAAGGCAAACTCCCTCAGCAACTCAAAAGGGCAGAAGTCGAAGGAGTCGGCAGAGCAGGAGGGCCAAGGAGTCTCGGTGGAATTCTCCCTCAAAGACCTGTATGCTATCCAGGAGATCCAGGCACAAGAGGACCTGCTCAAGCTCATTGTCAAGTTAGAAGATCCACCTTCCTTGTGTTGCTGCTCTGCCATATGCACATAACAGAGTTGTGTTTTTTTTTTAACTTTATTTATATAATCTTCTTTGGTTACAAGAATGAAATTGTAATTCTGAGTTGCTTTTTCTAATTTGTTTCTGTCCCTTACATTAATGTACAGTTCACTGTGTCCAACCATCTATGGGCATTTGGTAAGTACAGACACCTGTTCTTTCGTAGCTTTTAAATATAGAGTCATTTGAATGTGCCCCGCCCCCCCAGTGACTTACTGATGCCAGGGTTTGTGTTCCCTTCCAGCTGGTCAAGGCAGGGTTGGTACTTGCCCTGTTTGGTGGCTGTCAGAAATATGTGGACGACAAGAACCGGATCCCCATCAGGGGTGACCCACATGTGCTTGTGGTTGGGGACCCGGGTCTGGGCAAAAGCCAGATGTTACAGGTACTTTTATGTAGTGTTTTTTTCTGTATTGTTTAACTCGCCTTTATGTTATCTTATTTGCCACTGTATGAACTTTTGTAATCTGATGGTATTAATGGGTTTTTTCTTTAATATTCAATTTTTTTCATTACTTTTAACACACCTTTCTCAATTGGACTGAGGGGTCTGTTAGTTTGTGTTCACAAATTGCAAAAATCTTTCTCTTTGTTAAATCTCACATTGTAATATCAATAAGAATACACATTGCTTGACAAAGGGTAAAGGATTATTTACTTGGGTGTGACATGCAAACACACACACACACACAGAGCATCACCACTGTGGGTCAAACAGCCCTCATGACAGTATGTTCTTCATGTGTTTCTTAAGGCTCTGTGTAACGTCGCACCACGTGGCATCTACGTCTGTGGAAACACGACGACCACGTCAGGGTTGACTGTCACTCTGTCCCGGGATGGCAGCTCTGGCGATTATGCTTTGGAAGCCGGAGCCTTGGTTCTGGGCGATCAAGGTGTTTATAGTAAAACTGCATTGAACTGTACTGTGTCAAATTTTCACCTGCACCACATTTCTACACCACGTTTTTAATCACATTTCTAGACTTATCTTTATTGTTACATTAAAAATATTTGTTTGTACTCTGTGCATTATTCTGTGTGCTTACTATTTCATTTTCTTAGTTTATTCCTCTCTGACTTTTTAAAATTTGCATAAACAACTTAAGAACTCATTTTATTTATCAGTGTTTTGGTCCTCCCCCTGCTGTATTGGTGCCTTTATATCTAGATTGACTTCCTAGACAGTGTTGGGTATTTACACAGCTGGTTGTTCTGCTGGAGCAGTTAAGGTTAAATACCTCACTGAGAGGTACAGCAGAGGGCCCCTCTGGAGATTTTGATGCACCAGCCTTCGTGTGTATACATCTTTGTGTGTGACAGTGTTGAGTGCGTTTTTCTGCCGCAGGCATTTGCTGCATCGACGAGTTTGACAAGATGGGCAGCCAACACCAGGCACTCCTGGAGGCCATGGAGCAGCAGAGCATCAGCCTGGCTAAGGCAGGTATTGTGTGCTCTCTTCCGGCACGAACGTCCATCATGGCTGCCGCTAACCCTGTGGGAGGACACTACAACAAGGGCAAGACCGTCTCCGAGAACCTCAAGTACGTGTGGGGTAGGGGAACGTTTGTAAATGGCGCCTCTTTGTGGGTATTCATAGCTCCACTTTGAACATGCCGGCAGGTCATCTTTGCAG
The DNA here is from genome assembly GCA_900497675.1 of Arapaima gigas. Lineage (NCBI taxonomy): Eukaryota > Metazoa > Chordata > Actinopteri > Osteoglossiformes > Osteoglossidae > Arapaima > Arapaima gigas. The sequence goes on along the minus strand of UFQX01000062.1, from coordinate 972,311 downwards.
CATTCTTCATAGCAACAAAATAACGTTACAGTCAGTAAAATGTGACAAAGTGCCCTGTGTGCTCATAACCAAGCTCAGGTTCGGAAATAATGTTATTGTTATTATTAAGCTGTTACTTAGCTGAGATTTTTATCAAAATCAGCTTACAGCCTTTGAACTGTTTACACAGCTGGGTATTTTTACTGGTGCAATCCACTGTAAACGCCTTTAAGCACCTGCTGCCCTGAGTTTCTGCAGTCAGAAATCATGGTAAATAGAGATGATGTATTCTGCTGCTTGTGTGATGTCAGGAAAATAGGAGCTATAATAACAATTGAAATAGATGGACACATACTTGTCATCTATTTTTTCTTCAACCGCAGGATTGGGAGTGCTCTCCTGTCTAGATTTGACCTGGTCTTCATTCTGCTGGACACCCCCAATGAGGATCACGACCACATGTTGTCTGACCACGTGATAGCCATGCGCTCAGGCAGTAACGGGGTCTGCGCTGGTGCCACCGTCACCAGGAATGTCACCCATGAGTCAAACACCTCCATACTAGAGATGGCCGCTGACAAGCCCTTATCTGACAGGCTGAAGGTAAAGTCTTTGTTATAAACCAGAAATGATTCATTGACTGCTCATTTAATTTTTTTTAAAGTAACTAACCCTGACATTCTCCTCGTTCTCCTCCACCTTATGAAAAAACACTAATCCAACCACCTCACAACAGGAACTTGTCTTATGGGGTGATATAATGTAATATTTTTAACACCATTATGGGAGGGATGGGTGTATTTCTGTATCTGATTTGTGAGATGATTGTTTGCAGGTCGCTGCTGGGGAAACGCTGGATCTGATCCCACACCAGCTTCTGAGGAAGTACGTTGGTTACGCCAGACACTATGTCCACCCCAAGCTGTCGGAAGAGGCCGCGCAGGTGCTGCAGGAGTTCTATCTGGAGCTGCGCAAGCAGAATCAGTCAGCGGACAGCACTCCCATCACCACGCGGCAGCTGGAGTCCCTCATACGGCTCACTGAGGTCACATACCGCACAAACGCACCCCGAACACTGTCCTGCATCCACAGTCTAAAAGACAGATGGTTCAAAGGTTCCTCTTTGTACTGCAGAAATATAAAAGGCTAAATTGACATGAGCTGTACCTCAGCAGCTCATCCTCTATTTAACAGGTGTCGGTTTTATGGATTTTGGATAGTTTAAACCACTACAAAAAAAATTCCAGGGGGAAAAAAAAAATCATAAATACTGCAAAAGAAAACTTTAATCACAATATGATTTTTTTCATCACAGTACAGCGCCCTCTAGTCCCTTGATAGTGCTGTATCAACTAATTATTCACTGCTTCTTGCATATAATTCGTTGTACTGTATGTTTCTGTTACAGTACTGAATTTATTTCATTTTATTATAGACATGTTCGTTGCAAATTACTTTACGTTATAAAAGTGTTACTGTAGTACACAGTGCAGTAAAGTACAATCCAATAGTAAAAACTATTAAGTTTAAATTATGCTTTCGATTTTCTGGACTTCGGCCATATGTGGACACCTCCTCCCACACAGTCTGTGAAATCAAGGATGGACTATATCTGTGGCCCAGGTTCTGCAAAATAGAATCTAACTTGGATGTATTCCTTGTATTGTTTTTCCGTGTGTATTTCTGTCTTTGTTTTTGGTGGCCAATTTCTGAACAGTGTATGTTGTATGTTGTCTATATTGTAGGCAAGAGCGAGACTTGAGCTGCGAGAAGAAGCCACAAAGAGTGACGCCGAAGACGTTGTGGAGATAATGAAACACAGGTGAGGGCTGAATATACCTATTTCCCCATCTCTATTAAGCCTCAGAACTGGACTTTTCTCTTTTTTGCTTCCTTTCACAGGAAACTCTCCTGTTGCTGTGTGTTTGTACCATGTGTTACTGCAGTTCTTCTCTTCAACTGTCCACAGTTTACTGGACACCTACATGGATGAGTTTGGGCGACTGGATTTTGAGCGCTCGCAGCTCGGCTCTGGGATGAGCAACAGATCCCAAAAGAAGAAGTTTGTCGCGGCGCTCAACCAAATAGCGGCGAGGACCTACAGAAACGTGTTTGACTACCAGCAGCTGCGGCAGGTGGCCATTGAGCTGCACATACAGGTGGGACCCAAACTCCCCAGGACACACAGCACAAAAGTACACATTTCAGATGTTCTGTTGAGGACGTTAATTTTAGCCTTTGATGTGTTTGTTTTCCAGGTGGCCGACTTTGAAGGTTTCATCAGCGGCCTCAATGAGCAGGGCTTCCTGCTGAAGAAGGGGCCAAAGACCTACCAGCTCCAGACTGTTTGACTACATAGTGCAGCTCTAACACCACCTGTTTTTTTTTCTGAAAGGTAAAAGTTAAATTTATGTGATGATAGTATTTTTTTAATGGATTCATATTACTTTAATGCTTTGTAAAAATTTGGCTGTAAATGAGTTTAATGTACTGTTCCATAGTAATGTATTTTTTGTAAATAAATGTTTTCATAACATGTATTTTTACCTTCTGAGAAGAGTTGTGTTTTAAAGTTTCATATCTATTTAACAGCTCATAATTTCCACTTCTGCTCTTGCAGAAATCTATTTCAGATTAGTGCCTGAGTTTAAAATTTGAGTGCACATTACAAAACAGATGTATTGTCTAACATTTCCTACTGGTTTGGAGGTGTTTTTCAAGTGTGTGTCGGCACAAGAAGGCTAGAGGAAATGTGAATTTATTTTACAGTGTCTGAGAGTGTTTCATAAATATTTCTTCTGTGTTTCTTAAAAAATATTTTCTGAAATTGTTGAAATGATTGTTGAGAAAGTAAACAAAATGTATATATGATAGAAATCTCCCTGCAGATATACGCAGTCAGTAGTGTGGGCTGTACACACCACTACACAAATTATACACTTTCGCACACGTTGTTCCTGTCACTGTGTCTGACTTAAAAACACTTCAACCCATAGAGGGATACAATTTAACATGAAATTGAAAAGGGCAAAAAACAAAAATTTGCATTGCATGGTTTTATTTATAAAAGGTGTTGTTAACGAAAATACTGTACTAGTAGTAATAGAAACTAGCAGACCCTCATAGAGAGAGTGTAAGTATACCTTAATATCTGCTATAATAAAGAGAAAAACAAACCCTTCAAAAAGTAGTGCATTCATTTTGTTTTCCGCAGCAGTCAGACACCCTCTGCCTTTTCCAGTGCTGCCCTGTGGTCCATTCAGTGTGGCTGTAACGTTCACACAGCATCCCAAACATTTTCCCACATGCTTATGACACCAGTAAATATGGATGAAATGAAATGGATGAAAAATTAACTATTAGTTAATGTGTTTCCCTATTAATTAGCGATCTTTACTTCTGTTTTGCAAAAAGTGTGGATTTAAATACTCCAACTTTGCTGCTTCTTCATCCTATTGTTAGAGGTTTACCAAGAGAAATCTAAGGTACCCCAGCAGAAAGGTTGAAAGCTGAGTTCTGCTTGTGTTAAAACAGTATAATGTTGTAAAGCCAAATCATTAAACATCAAAAGAATTTTCCCCTAATTTTTATTCTGAAAAAAATCTTACTACACTTGTTTTGCTTCTTTTTTATGATTGTGTTTATAACTGTACAGTGAAGACCTCAACATGATCGCCCATCCATCTATTTCCATTGGTCCACAGCCCATCTGAGAGTCACTGGGAACCAGGCTAGGAGACTAGACCTTTGATGGGATGCCAATCCGTCGCAGCGTGGCCACACACACATTACAAACACGACAGGACCAAATGTTTTACAAGGAGAAATTATGGTGAAGCTTTGCTGTAGTTATGTCAGAGAAAATTTTATACATACGTGTTATATATACACTGTACGTGCTTACATTCAAACGAAAATCATTCACGTTATTATCGAGTATAATAAACATTGCTGACAAAAAAGGAGGGGGTGACAGTGATATTGGTTCCCACATAAGGAAGTGAGGGTCCTTTTTGCATAAATCATTCTTATTAAATGCACTAAATTTAAGTTGGCAATAAATGGACCCCAAACTTTTTCAAAATGTATTGTTTGGTTTTTGACAGGATGACATTTTCTCTCTTGACATGTATTCCACAAGGAAGCTTAACCACTAACACTAAATGCAAATCGGGTTTTCTGGTTCAATAAAATAGTTTTTTTTAACAGTAGTAGAAGCAGTAACTATTATCTGTGGGTTTTGAATGTGTGGATTAAACAGTGAAACACACAGATGGAGACACTGGAATGCTGCAACTCTGATTCACCTTATACTGAATAAAGTTTGAATTACTATTTTTAGTCTGATAAAGTATTCTTACGGATTTGAACTAAGTTGGTACATTTTTGTCACATTGTTAGTCAAACCGTGGTTGTGTCCAGCTGTTATCTGAATTCCAACTCCATCACAATCCCCGTCTGTGTTGGGAAACCAATTTAATCTCCTAGTTACAGCCCTGCTTTGGACGGGAACTACATCTGAAGTTGATTATCTCGTACTCACCCAGAAAATGCACTGCGTTCTGTCCTGTCGTGAAGTAGGCGGAATCGGAATACGGCACAGTGGCACATGTAGCGCAGGACGGAGCGCAGCGGCTTTAAAAAGCCAGAAAATGTGAGGAAACGAGGCGCTTCGGCCGTCGGTCTGGGCAACTTTCCGCCAACTGGACCGGCATGTGCGGCACCATGTTGCTGGCGCTTTGTCGGAGGCACTGCGGGCTACAGCGGGGGCTCCGGCGGCTGTGTGCGCTCGGACCGTGGCCCGGCCTGGGGCGGGGGCACTCCTGTCACACTCGCGGGAGGGCGAAGGGATCGAGTCCCACTGGGAGGAGCGCTGCGCTCCCGGGGCCCCAGTTAGGACCCCTGTCATTGTCTTTGTGCCCTTTCAGAGTGACCTCCGTCCGCCCCGCAGCCCCTCAGGGTTACAGGTGCTACAGCGGGGGGTCTGGACAACCCAATCCGGAGCGAGATGGGTTCGTCCCCCCAGGGGACACAAAGGGACAGAAGTCTGAATCAGACCCAGGACTGTCACATTTTAAAGAGCTGGTAAGATGGTCTTTATGGAGTTGTAAACTGGAGGTGTTTGGTTCCAGCCCCACTCACTTTATTGCTATAATAACCTTGAGCAGTAACAATTATACAGTGTAATGCTTTAAATATGATGTGTAAAACTTAAACCAAAAACCTGAACACCAGTGATATTTAAGTCCCACTTTATGGTACTATTCCAATAGTAACACCATGCTCTGACAATGGACAGTAAAGATGAAGTTTGTTGGTTTGAGCCCCATTTCCCAATCCTTCTGTCCTACCTCTGAGTAAGGTGCTGTACTTACCCCACACTATAAATGACTCTATAAATGGGTCAGTTGTTGTTATTGTTATTAATGTTTTTGTCATTAGTTATTAAATCCTTCAGTCATTAGTGGCTCAAGAAGAAGCTCTTTGTGTTTCTCGTGAATGACTATCCTCTCAGTGTGGCTTGTTTTTATTTATTTTTTTAAATGTATTTATTTTTTTGGTAACTGAAATCAAATGCAATTCCCTCCTCCCCCATATTTTCAGTACGAGAACCCGTGGACGATCCCGAATCTGCTGTGCATTGCCAGAATGGGACTGGCTCCAGTCCTCGGGTATTTGATAGTGGAGCAGTATTTCCATCTCTCCCTCGGCCTTTTTGTTTTAGCAGGAGCCACAGATCTCGTAAGTGAAGGTCCCCAGCGGAACGCTTCTTCTCAGTCGTACTTTTTACATTTTAACTTTTCATTTTGTTAAAATTGTCTTACGGTTTCCCGGTAAGCAATAAGCACCGGCGTGAGCTGCATACTGGCTAAGAATCACTGCATGTCTCTTTGGAGAAAAGCATCTTCTGAATGAGAAGACAGTATTTAAATATCTGAATATAAATATCCCGTGCTGGTCAGTCCTTAAACTCCTTGTAAAGTCATATTCTCATAGCTGGAATGGGCTTATTGTATGTTGGGGATGACATTAGTCTACAGAGAATTGCTGTTTGCCTAGTAGTTGTTTTTTCTGTTGACCCCCCCCCCCCCACAGCTGGATGGCTACATCGCTCGCAACTGGGCCAATCAGAAGTCGGCTTTAGGGAGCGCTCTCGACCCGCTGGCTGACAAAATCCTCATCAGTGTTCTGTATGTTAGCCTGACTTACGCCAATCTCATCCCAGGTAAGCAGGACGCCAGCTGCTGTGCTTGTCAGTAAGGCCAACATTCCATCAACTTGTCCATCAGCAGTTGTACGGTAACATTTTAATGTAGCATTTAAATGGATCATACCTCAGTTTGTTTGTTCTGTAGTTCCTCTCACAGTGCTGGTGATTTCAAGAGATGTCGCCCTGATCGCTGCTGTTTTCTACGTTCGCTATAAAACGGTTCCTCCTCCGGTAAGTGTCCTGGAGAGCTAAACCCTGTCTTTTCCTCTTATATTTAGCATTATTGCAGCATTATTATTACTGTCTTGGCAGAGGCAGTATGTTTACTCCTTTGGTTATGAGTGGATGACTTCTGAAATTTCAAAGATATTTTCAAAAAGAAATGATTTGTCACCATTCTAAAATTTCTGTTTGTAGTGGAGCACATTCAACCTGTACTGACCCATTGAGCCTACAGAAGACCAGCAAAGTGCACTCGTGGGATTGAATTAATTCCACTCGCTCTCTAACTCTTTACAGCATGTGTGAGGTGTTCACCAGGACTTCTGATTCTGATGGCACCTAGAAAAAAAGGAGGCGAAAGTGGAGGTTTAGCAAAAACATTAGTAAAAAGCCTCAAAGTGCTGACAAGATGAGGGGAGACGAATCGGCCATCAATCGGTACTGAACAGGAGTGCATGGGGGCAAAATATTTACAGTTTCAGCAATTTTAAATTGGCTTTAATTTCAGAAGAGCTCAAAGTTAAATAATAGCTTCACACAAAGAAGCAGGTTATGTGCAATGTTTTTTATTATAGTTTTTATGAAAGAACTTAACCAGCTGTTACATCAGGGGTTGGCTGACTGAGATTTGCAATTTTCAAACTATGTGGATTGTGAGTTACAAACAGTTGTGTTTCTAAGTTTAGGAGCCAGGGTATTTTTGGCCCCTGAAGAAAGAATGATCTTATTGCCTCCAACAGATGTGTGGTCATCAGTTAGTCATTTATAACAGTAACTCGAAGGTTAAATTCTTTTTCTTTTACATTCCAAAGAGAACTCTCAGCAAGTACTTCAATCCTTGTTATGCCACTGCTCAGCTTAAACCTACGTTAATCAGCAAGGTAAGTCCAACCTGTTTAATGCTGCATGTTTGTTTATTTGTGTTTTGGAAAAGCGCTCGCTGCTGCGACACTGTTCACACAGAGGGAACATTAACCTCCTAGACGGGGACGTTCTTTCCGTTGCTCTTCAGGTGAACACGGCAGTGCAGTTGGTGTTGGTGGCGGCCTCTTTAGCTGCTCCGGTTTTTCATTATACAGACAGCGCGTTCCTCCACGCTCTCTGGTAAGTGATGAAAATGAGGCTACAAATTTTCTACATATTGAGTATTAATCACTGCTACACCAATGTAGGGTTGTGGGGGTCCAGAGTGTAACCCAGAAAACACAGGCTGGGAGTCAGTGAACATCCTGGATAAGATGCCAGTTCATTGCAGGAGAGTCACACACACTCATTCACTCACGTATACTCGCACTCCGATAGAGCGACCGATCTACCCGGAACGCGTGTCTTTGAACTGTGGAAGGACGTCCACGCAAATATGGGGATAACATGCAAACTGCGCACAAGTTGAGCTGGATTCACACACAGATCAGCAGCCAATGAAGGATCAGCGAAGCATATAGTAGCAGTATTTCATAGTACAGTATTGCCCAACTTTTGTTACCTTGTGTTACAGACTTAATTCATTCCTGAACATGCTGTGTAAATCGAGAGTGTATACTAGGGTCCTCTTTGACATGGGGAAGAATCATAATGTGTTCCCAGCTGCTCCAAAAATCACAAGCCAACATTCTCAAATATCAGTAAAATGCTAAAAAAAACTTTAGCACATGCAGCAGCGTTCTCTCTCTCTCACAGAGAGAGAGAGAGGACATCAAATCAGACCTGTTCAGAGATGTGCGTGACAGAGGGAGAAGGTCCAGGGGCTCCCATGTTCCAAAGTTCATACAATGATTAAATTAATGTTAAAAAATGTGAAGATAACAATCTAAAATAAACATGGGAATTTATTGTGTTGAACTGTTTAATTTTAGAAGCACACAGTGCACAGATTTACGCTGGTGTAAGAGCACGATGAAGGTTCTGGAACTAGAGAGCCTCATCATGCTTCAGTTTTTTTTTTTTTTTTTTTCTGTATATTAGTTTTTATGTTTGGTGAATGTTTGATTATATAAAGTATAAACCATAACTCCAACTAATGATATGATGGCAAAGACAAGTTGTTTTGCTGTACATAATCTTTAATAATGGCTACCTTAGAAATAAATGTCTGTCTTTTTCAGGCTTATAACCACATTGACCACCGCTGCATCGGGCTACAGTTATTACCATTATGGTAAAAAGACTGTTGAAGTTTTGAACAGGACAAAGTGATGTTGCCATGGAAATGACTGTATATGTATACACACTCGAGGGACAAGACCGGCTGCAGCTCGCCTGTGGAAAATCGGGTTGTTCGTGCACTCGTCTGGAAATAATTTTGATTATTGAAGTATGTTTGTAGGAGAAAATAATTTGCATATTAGAGGGTGGGAATCTGGTGTTTTGATATTTTTGAATGATGGGCAACTTTGAGATTTTTCTATTCTTTAAGGGCCAAAAACGAAAAAGTTTCATATACCAATGAGTCATATGCAACAAATATCTAATACAAATAAAATCTAAGTAGATATTTGTCTGTGTTTCTCACATATGTTTTATCTCAAGGTCTGCAGGCGACTTTTTAAAAAGCCATCATAAACTTGGAAATTACTAGAAATATGGCTTAAGAATGGTTTGGTGCTATAATTAAGAATTTACTATAGGATGTTGCAGGACTGCTGATCACAATCTGTATGTTATTATTTAAATACTTTTTGTTTTAAGGCAGAGTAAGAGATTTCCACTCGTTTTATTTAGTCCTCGGCAGAATATTAAACAATAGACCGTTGCTTGATTTTTAAAAAAAAAAAAAAAAAATTTTTTTAGGCTGAGACCATTTTTAATATGTCAATAACTCAATAAAGTTTAAAACATCTATATCATTTATCTTGTCAGGTATCAGTAATTTTTTTTATTGACTTATGTAGCTTATTCTAGTCTTGTTGAGCTCAGTAGGAAACGTGGTAACAAATACCGATCAGTGTACAATATGACAATTTTAATACAGCTTAAGGTAGGAATTAAGTGGCTTGCACAGCTGGAAATGTTTTATTAAAATCAAGAAGAAAAAAATAATAGTTTACCAGCTTTTAATATTTTCAGGACTGTATTGGTGGTTTTGCATTAAAGAATAAGTTAGGAACAAAATTAACCCAGTTTAAAAATGTTTGAAAATCCATAAAAAAACAGGTTTAATTGGCACATTAGTTTGTTAAATACTGTATGTCAAAAGCACACATACCTTTTGTCTTTCAAGTGAATATTCAGTGAGTTCTAATACAGTTTGTGAGAAGCAAAAAAAATATTGAGAGAAGGACTTCCTATTGGAATTTACAGCTTAGAACAAATACAATCGTGAGGTCTTTATTAGGACTGCTGTTCTATATCTTGAAGATGCTGGTGGAGGAGCCCATTCTGTCCTCGGGGCTGCAGAAGGCTGGGTTAGGGATAGAGATCAAGCTGGTGAGGTGAGGGCTCCTCAGTGGTGGCTTCTTGCACTGTTTGTACAGCAACATGCTCAGAACCGAGGTTGCCACCAGGAGAACTCCAGCGAGGCTCGCGACAGCAAAAAGGTAATGGTTACTGTTCACCCTGGTGCTGAAGGCGGTACACACCTGCGGGGAGGAACCCGCTTGATTCTCTGCTGTTAAGCAGATGTTGTACGTTCGGCCCCCCAGCAGGCTGAACATGGTGGCTCTGCGGAACACGGAGTCGACTGATTGGGTGAGCAGGAGGCCTCCACCCTCCTGCTGCACCTCCAACCGGTACTTCTCCACGTGTGAAGCCGGTGCACACCACACGACTTGAACCGAATTGTGTGTAACCTCCCCCAGAGACATGGGCGGAGTACCCGGGCGCTCTGAGGCCGGGCTTTGGCCTGGGCACAAGCAGTTATCAAAGATTTCTGTGCAGGGTTTCTGGAGATGAGTACAAGGATCATAACTGCATTTTTTGCTCAGAATTTCCCTGATTTTTTCTGCCTCGTGACTTGTTTCACTGTCATAGTAATGATAGTCCTCAATGTCCACAGTTATTATCTCTAAATTCTTTACAGTGATTTGTTTTGGTTGGACAGGCAATGTAGGGGCTGCTGTGGAAGTGGTGAACTGTGATCCAGCACAAGTTGGTACTACAGTTGTCTTAAGAACGTCATCTGTCTGGTCCACATGGTCTTTTCGTGTCACCATAACTACTTGGCGATCTGTAGTGGCACCTCCCACGGTGGTTGTTATGGGCACTTGCTCTGTTGAGTTCGCCTCTGTATTGGAGAAGCTGCAAATGGAAATGACACAGTTACACAAACCCGTATGTTTCTATTTTTAAAACATCCAGATAATTTGTAAATTAATTTTTAACATCTATCATATTGCAGTTTTTTTGCTTGTTTCTGGTTAGCTGCTATTATAAAAAAGCCAGTTTCTGATGTTTTTGTAAATGCTATATTATATGAATCATCCATACATGCATTTTCTGTTGCTGTCCAATTCAGGGTCATGGTGCTCCAGAGCCTATCCTAGAGGCATAGGAGTCACCATCCTTCCCCAAAATGCAAATCACAATTTTTCACTTCGAAACCTAATGTAAGACATGATAACATAATGGATGGGGACGGTGTTTATTTAAATCAGCTATATTTCAGTGCAGCATCTGTCCGTGTAACTGCACTGCATCTCATTTTTCTTTGGGCAAACACATAAATCATACTTCTCACCCCACTGTTCTGGCAGTAGAATCTGGTTTGGAGTCATTGGATAGCTGATTCTTCTCTGCCCCGAAAGAGTTGTTTGAAAGGGTCGGCGATTCAGATGTTGAGGGCGGGGTGTTGCTCCCTGGGGTGCTCATTGCTGTCATATAAGCAAACGATGACCATAGTTACAGTTTCTACCACAAATTATTCTGTACATACTAAAGTGTTACTTTTTATATAGCGACAGAACTGTTCATTTATGAGTGCATAATGCTGAAAGGGACATAGTTTGATTTAATTCAAGATTTAGAAACTATGAACACACACCTGGGGGTAGAGCAGTTGGTGTTTTTGTGCTTAACAAAGAGTTGTTGCATCTTTTGTACTCTTCAGAACAATTCCCAAGCAAGGTGCTTGTTGAATTTTGAAGACCCTCTTTTATTTGGGTCAGAGACCAGCAGTCACAGGTGCTGTTAGATCCAAGCCAGCTGCTGCTGCTGTTTGTAGGATTAACAGTAGAGTTCGTATCCGCGGCTGTGGTGGTGAACTGTAGTTTCGGTGCCTGCGTCGTCTGGTTTACAGCCTCTCCCAAACTGCATATAAACACCATACAGCCCGTGATGAGGAACATTTTCAACAGCTTCCTGTGAATTAAAGTGAGAAAAAAACTTTTAAAAGAAAAACTTGCTTATTTAGGACTTGTACACACCTCCGATCTTCGTCCAGGGTGACTTACGGTGTTAGATAATAAACTTTATAATCTTTAGCGCTTTCATGCAGCAGGGTATTCGAGGGTACTACAGCGCACTGGGACTTGAAGCGGGAGCTACCTGACTTTTCCCTACATTACACTGTAATTTTACTTTATTCTATAAGTACACAGATTTGAGGTACTAATTTTGTGCTGTTTTTTTTCATTTACCCTCAGCTCTGTGAAATATCTTCACATCCCTTCCTCTCTGTTGCCCAAACTCCTGTAAACTCCTAGAGATGCCTCCCAACCACCACTGTCACCATGTTTCTTTCAGTCCACCCTTGTTTATAGTTCATTTGATCCTCTCCGGGACCCTGAAAAGTGGACTCACCTGATGTACCAGCGCCGAGAAGGGAGAGGTCCTGCAGGTGTGTGCTCTGTGTGGAATGGTGACCCGTCTCCTGCCCTCGATAGTTTTATACCAGCCAGAGACGATCTCCGGAATGCTGAGGGTGAGGGGGAGTGAGACCAGGAGCCTGACTCACACTGGCGTGTGTTTCAGGGCCTAACGTCTGCATGCACACACACACACACACACACACACACACACACACACACACACCTCCCTGTGGAATTTTGGGAAGGACCAGCTGCAGTTTCTGTGTGACAGGTGTATCTGCGATCGTACCTGTATGCCATGCAACATGTGTAAAACCTTTGAAATTATTTAAATAGACAGAAAAAGCAAAAGCTATCCAAATATCTTACCTACAGCACAGAGACAACAGAATTTCATTGCAAAAAAGCTTGTTGTTCTTTAATAATGTATGCTAGTATGACTGTAATTGGTAGAAATAATTTCCTATTTTTATTATGTATGAGTTATTTATTTGTTGGACTCATTGGTTTAATCTGCTGCACCGGTGAATTTCTCTGCAGGGATCTATGAAGTTTTATGCCCTGTTTTATCCTGTTACCGTCTAAATGTTCATAAGGAGACTTAGTTAAGAAATGTAAACTGCGGCTAACAAACAACAGCAACACCGATACTAATACTACTTCTAGTAGTAGTAATAATAATAATAATAATTCTAACTTCATGACCTCTTGATGGGTCCAAAGTGATTCAGCAGAAAAGTGCTTTTGCAGCAGCTACCAAATGTTAATACTGTTGATCATTCTGCTGCCTGAGAGGGTATGAGAAGATCCCTGGGGAGACGAAATCACACTGATCTGCTTTTCTGAGCCTTTCCAGCCACATTCATCAACAAATATTTCTTCATGCAGACAACAATGTACAGTTGTCCTCAGTTACTGGTGCGAAGAGGGGATGCGGTGCCGCGGTAATAATGTGTGTGTTGTGTGTGCGAGTGGCTGTATGAGCAGGTATGAATCACGCTCTCGATGTTGACAGGGGTGAGGGAGGCCAGGTCCTGTACCAGCCCACCCCTTGTCCTGATCCTGCACAGACTCCCACACTCTCTCAAATTTCTGCCTGCCAGCTTCACAGATAAGATCCCAAAGGTTTCGTCAGACAGAATGCAGTGTCTGTATGGCTGAGACATTTTGCAATTGATTAAAACACTTATTAGCCGGGGTTATCTTTCCAAAGACTCTCCAAGATCTCAGAGGTTGATGAAACTGCGCAATTAAATTGCGAATTATCGTAGTTTCAAGCTGTAACGTTGCCTAGGTCCTGCCCAAGTAACACTGCTGACCTCAGGTTGATGAAAGCGTTACCGTTGCTGTGTGAATCGGGCCGGCTTCTGCAATGCGTGTCACACTCGCTTCCCACATTTTCTGAGAACCATATCAATACACTTCTGGCTGCTGTGTACAAAGGTGAAAAACTGATACTTTACGCATGACGTATTTTTTAACGACGTATAAAAAATGATTTTCCGATCCAGTGGTCGTGGGCTCGCTGTGTTATGTCCGTGTTGGTTGTTTTGTAAAGGCTGTACAGAAATATCCCGTGTGCAGTAGGACAGCTTCCCTCCCGCATGTTTTCTCACAATTAAAGCCTGAGACAGGAGTGAACCATAACAACACTCCTTGGCCGCGTGGCGCCGCCTTCACTGCGTTCACTTTTCTCATATCGCCACCTGTAGAACGGGGGAAAAAAAAGTTTTAGGATCATCATTTATCCGATGAGGACAGCAAGTGGTTGCGGGAACTGTTTTGTTTCGTCAGAATCGCAACCCATTGGCCAGGTGTTTCAAACCAAAATCCAGCTCGAGAAGATAAACAAAATTCCTTCCTTAAGTGCAGAATAATGTTCTTAGGGCATTTGAAGTGAGATGTTCAATGACAAAGGCGTTTGAAAATTTGGAAGTACCAACCAGGTGGGTATATGGTCAATATTAAAAGGACCCAAAAGTTTAATTGTGGGAGCAAAAAATAAGGAAAGAGAAGAACTATTAGGGACAACAGAGGGAGACAAAGTACAACCTTTTAAACCAGGGCTTCCGTAGACAAACTGCTGCTCGGTGACGCACATCATCTTGTTATTGTCCACCGCAGTCAAACATCTTGCGCTACTGAGGATTCATCCACACCGATTCGTCTCGTTTCAAAAGTTCAGCACCGTTATTGCTGATTCATGTCATGCTTTTCTTCCAGGGTGACTTAGAATGTGAGGTTTGTATTTTAATATACTTACAATGATTTACCCATTTATACAGCAGGGTATTTGTTGGTATTATTTTTTACTGCATCACTTGAGTGTAGATGCCTTGATCAAGGATCACTGCAGGAGGAGGGGGACTCAAACCCAGCACCTTTGACCGCGAGGGAACAGCTGTCGCCACTACGGCACCTGCTGCCCCATGATCCTCAGGAAGACTGATGCAGGCCTGTAGGTGTGCGCTTTTGATAAGGACAATTATAAAGGCTTCTAAGAGAAAGTGCAAAAAGTTAGTGTTTTAGAAACCTTGAAAACAAATGACTATAACATACTAGTTATGATCAAAAAGAGCCAAGGTGCCGTTTCACACGATATTATAAACAAAGAGTCGGTATCTTTCCAAAAAGAGCGGTGGGTTTTCAGAAGCCCGCTGAAGGTGATGCGACTCTGCTGTTTACCTCTCCGACCGCGGCGACGGGCTCCGTCCGGCACCGTGAACTCAGAGAAGATCGCTAACAAATGACACATACTGTGGCTTTAAATCAAATGGCAGACTGTAAAGAAGTTTGGCCCTTCGCCTCTGTAATCTTCACACAAAGCGGTATTTGTGTAACAATTTTCACTTTGCAGCCCTGGCAGAAATCCCTGTTCCAGCAGTTCACAAAAAATATATCTTTTTTCTGCCTTCCTGTGTCATAGTAATCTAAAACCTCGCAGTTCCTATTGTCTGGCTGGCGAGGGGCCCGAACCCAACAACCCTCCAGGCTACAGACACCTGCCTCTTAGAGGCCGAGCGAGAAGTGGGGGAGACGAGGGGAACGCGAGGAGGGGATGTGAGTGCGATGCGCGCCATAGCAGCGCGGACCACGCAGCTGCACGCTCGTGAAACCCAAGAGGTGACGTCCTTCCCCACTTATTCAAAAAAACTTAAGAAACACAATGCAGCATTAAAAAGGACTTTAGGAGGTGCGGTTAAATGACTGATTTGTGAAGAATATGATATCGCTTAAAACCTGAACCCTTTTAAGTTATTCATATTATTGCATCTTTCTGGGTGTCTCATACAAAATGAGTCAGTTGACACGTAACTTTTGAGGGGCAAAAGGTTAGGCGTTTGTGTTCTTTTTGTTTTGGTCTTTTTCTGTAATTTAGAGGCGACGAGGAAAAGGTAGATCGAGGTGCTCACAGAAAGAGGCAATTGAGTCAAATGCTACTTCATTTTTGGTTTCTCAGCAGAAAGCCTGCGACATGACATAAAAAAATCTGTCAGTGTAAACTGTAAAATACTTGGTAAATATATAAATATTTTGTATCAAGCAATTTTGATTTTTTTTTGAAAACGTCTTTTTGGATTATGGAGAAGCGTGTGCTTCTTTGGTCAAAGTTGCACTGAAGGTTTGCCATAGGAACCTATAATCCAGCAAAGCTGTGCGTGATAAAGAAATGTCATTTACAAACTTGGCGCTTGAGCTTTTCCCTGAAAAATGTACAAATGTGTTCTGTTATTTACTAGTTTAAGATTTAATCCGTGCACCTCTGGCCAAACTTAAAGACAAGTTTTTAAAGCACATCTGTGTTTTCGAGGCACTTTATTACTTTTGCATTATGGACTGTAGAACAAAAAAGCAAAAAAACAAAAAAAAAAAAACTTGAAAGTCCTGAGAAAACCCAGCATTTCACATTTGGCACTGCATGTGTGGATTTATTTTTATTCACTTCACTCAGACTTATCTACTTCAGACGGTAAGAGTGTAAACAATTTACTGAAAGTCCTATATATGTCTAAATGTTAAACTACTTCCACATGTAGGACAAATTAAGCTGTGAACACAAAGCCACACTTTCTGGCCCATATATGTAGCTTGTTTCCCACATTCAAAAATGTTTTTCATATCTTCATAAGATAGCCACGGGTTTCTCTTAACACGACACACAGCTACGGGAGAGGATAAAAAACAAAAAATAATTGCGTCTCGATAGAGAGATGGTCTTTAGTCTGTTAAATTAAACTGCACTTCTCTGAACATCACAACACAGGTGATGATACAGGTAAGGAAGAAATTTCCAGACTGTGACCATGAGTTCGCAACAGTAGGTGGGGCTCCGGTTCTTGGACGCTTTATTTAATGCACTTTTTCCTAAACAAACCCCATCCTGGTTGTTTCTTTTCTCCCACTACTGCAAAACCTCTTTGACGACACTTTTTACTCTGGGAGACTGATGGAAGTCTTCACCGGTATTAACAGTTTGAGGGTTCTTCACCTTTTTGCACCTAGTTTTAACCCAGTTTGTACGATTAAACCTCCACTGGTGCATATGTGTGTTATTTTTAGAATAATTCATTTATTACAATATTTTGCTTTATTGGGTATATAACGGTTCATAAAAATCTGGTCAAAATGACCAACTATCTTCCAGTGTTGGTCAATAATTTTGAATTTGCATTGGCCTAGCACCTTCATATCAAGACTCTGTCCAAATGTAATGCTACAATATCTGCACTGGCACTGTTTATTAAAATTGTTGGATTTGTTTAAGGCAAAAAGATGACCCTTCTCCAATCACAGCTTTTCTCAGGGAGGGACACATAACAGCTCAGGCCCTTGGAGACTATTTTACTGCTTTGTAATGCAGCGCTATTCATCATCATTAGGTCACACGGTTACCGTGTCAGTGCACCAGTCCCGGTCGATCATATGCGACGCCCGCGTTTCATCACTGTAGCCCACTGAGACCCAAACGACCGGCTAGTTTTCTGTGACCGACATTACTGGACTTTATGAAGTTATCTGGGGGAGACAGGAGCTTGGTGGGGTGACCACGTCCAGCCACTGGGCCCACGTGTGAGTTCTCATGGATGAGTGTGAAGGAAACACTCTGGCTCACGCCGTGTTACCGAGCACCAGCCGCAGACAACCACATCATCATAGGATTGTGGTGCTGGGAGTGGTGCCCCATAATCTTATTGACTAAGTGTCGCATGAGGGGGGATGACATTGTACACTGTGAAGTGTTGACTCATCCAAAACTCAAAGCATGGATGGATAATATGAATATCTGCTGTCTGTATGTAAGTGTTGGGTAAGTGCTGTTAAGGCAAAGTTGACTCTTGGCTACCACTTGTGTGGTTTGCATTGCAGGGGTGGGTACGGAAGTGGCTTTCCATTGCCGCCTTCCTTTAATGTCTTTGGACTATAGGAGGAAACCCACACGAACATGAGGAGGCCATGCAAACTCCCCATGAACAGAGCCAGATTTCAACCCACACGGCAAAGGAGGTGTGAGGGACCAAGGCTGTCCGCTGTGCAGCTGCGTTCCAAATGTCTTTGTGTGGGTTTGCTCCTGTTTCCTCCCACAGTCCAAATGTGTTTCAGGCGCACTGATAATTAAACTGCCCTTAGTGTGTATGCGTGTCCCATTCACACAGTGTCCGGCCGCATACTCTATCCTTCCACAGCAGGCTCCGGACTCCTGGGACCCTGCCTCGGCAGTCGCCGACAGCTCACGGATAGATGTGTTCGGTTTTCCCCGTTTTAGAGAACTTCCGACAAGTCTTCCTGTTGGCCCGAACGGATCGCAGAATGTCTACAAATAGCTTCAAGAATTAACCAGTAGTTAAAATATGGTCTTGTAGAAAAATGTAAATGCTTTAACTATAGACGTGTGGACAGGTGGCCGTTATCCCGTCCTCGGATGCTAACCAGCGGCAGATCCTGGAGGAAGCTGGTCCTACAGACTGTCCAAAGAAATTAGCCGTGCTTCAACTGACAGCATCTGTTTCCAATATGTAGCATAGCGGAAGGGCGGGTGCTGCGTTTAGTGGCAAAAAGTACAGCCTACCATTCGCTTAAATAGCCTGCGGGAAAGGGCAGGACGGATGTGGCGCATATTGTTTTATCCCAGATTCCGTGAATCTGGCCAACGGCTTTGTCCCTTTGAAGATGGCGAATGTAGAATTAGGGAGGAATGTGTGTAATGCCAGCTGTAGGCCGCGCGTGTTGCGCAGTCCTGCGCCACCAAGGAACTCCGCTGGGAAGCAGACCACCGTGCCACCGGGGACCTGTCACAATCGTCCTCTGTTTTATCCATTTTTAATGCTTCTTTTGATGCCTCTTTTACAGGCATTCAGATCATCCGCCAGTTTATAAATTGTGCCCGAAACCAAAGAACAGAGTCAGACTGCGGGACGTCAGTTGTGCCGTAGAGACGCAATTTGGAAAATTTGAAACGGACTAAAGTTAAAAGATCTTAAAAAATGAGAAACACAAAGGAATAAAATCCGTAGAGGTTACGATACGAATATTATTTACCAAATCGCGGCAGTGATATTTTGATTTCATTGTTTTTATTCATCATTTCTGGTACATTATTTCCACAGTCACCCTTCCAGGACAGGCAGAAGGAAACGCCACTGAACGTATCATTTCTATATTTTGAATTTGTTGTGCTCTGTATGATGGTTTGTGATTTCGTTTAAACTGTAACCTTCTGAAAGCGCTTGGAGTCTGCCTTAGCATAGGGTGCTTTTTAAAAATAAACGGTACTGAATTTTTATAGTAGTAATAAAATAACGATGATAATCGCTCTGGATGTGTTTCTGAGAAACGGAACTTAATAAAACAGCAGCAGAGAGAGGTCATTACTACAGTATAGTCCATAAATGGTGCTTGGAAACATAACACAACACGGATTAATTATAGCTTTAATAATAGTGACTAAACCAGGAAAACAGTTTATGACAATTTTATGACAAATATAAAATTTCAAGAAAATTGCTCAGATTTTTTTAATTTAAAAAAAATATATGTAAAATTACCCAAAGGGCTAAAATAATGGAAAAATAATTTTAATTTAATTTTTTAACGTTTTTTGTCATAATGTTTTGGTTGTCAGTGAGGATAACCCACTACTACACTAAGCCGGTGAATTACTAGAATCTGCTCTTGGACAAGGAGCAAGGAAGTGTGTGCAGACGTACACAGGGGAAGATAAGCCAGATGACAGGCACTGTGTCTGGATGACATTGGCCTGACAGGACCCCCCTCCCCCCCTCCTCGGACCCAGCGTGCTGAAATGTAGATTGCTCCTGCAGCCTCTTCACTCAGCTCCCAGAGTTCCCTCCAGCTCCTACTGGGCCTGCGCCACAGATAACAACGGCCTCCTGTGCCCATCCAGTGGATCATCTGCACAGATAAAGAATGGTGCAAGGAACCAGAGCCACAGTTATATTCCAGAAAAATCCACTAGATGGGTACGTTTGTGGTACATAGCTACTTGGCTCAGCATGTCCACCTTCCACAAAATAATGTTTTTATTCAGTCTAAATAGAAATGGCCTTAAATGTGTTTAACTTCAGGAACCGATGGCCCAAAATGTAGCAAAGTTCAAGTTTGCAAGTTTTCTTCATACATCTCACTTAAGCATAACTTGACTATTGGTTAAAAATATTGCATATATTTCATATGGAAGCTGCTTGCAGTGAAAATATTCATGTATATGTAACCAAAGCAATATGCACTTGTGAACGGTAATGTTTTCGTCAAAGCATTCCCTGTGTTTATAAATAGATATAACTGATAGAAAATATAATGAATTAATGATTTAGTTTTGTTTATCCGTCTGTCCATTTTCGATAAGCACCCGTGGAGTGCATGGTCACAGCAGTAGCACAGGGGACACAGCAGGGTGTAGAATGGATGCCACCCACCATGTCAGCATGCCTCCCCTGTTACCGATTCAGTCCTGCAGCAAAAAGTATGAAGGGTGATATGGTTTTTATCTTATCTACTTCCATTAATCTAATAGGCACTTAAAACAAATCATTAACATACGTGAAACCGGCAGTATGAAGATGAAGACTAATCCCAGTGGAACTCGGATTACTGAGTCCGACTGGAACCCAAGCATCTGAGAAACTGCGAGATGCTTTTTCAGGCGTCACGGTTCAAACCGTGAAAAACAGCTGACAACTGACTCATTGTGCAAAAAGAAGTCGCAGATAACAATGTGCATACATGTGAGGACGATGGAAGTAGGGTGGCCTCCCTGTTCACAAGTGGAAAAAAACACGTAGATAAAAAATGATTTCTACACATCAGATAAAAAGTACCATCACATAACTGTAAGGCTGAGAATTAATTTGGAGTCGGCAAAACCCACTGAAACGTAGCGCGTAACGGATCTACACGATTACTGCGCGATTCGTACATGTATTACTCGGTAACCATGTATCCTGCGAATCTGTAACGGGCATCAGGTTGTAGTTACCTGCCATTTTCCCCCTGGATTTTGGCGCAGGACAGTCGTGTGCATTTCCGCCACCAGGGGAGCAGCGGTGTTCATCAGTTTAGCAAAGTGTTCGAAGCCACTTAAATCTACGGTAAGAGTTTTATTTTTTTATTGTTTTGAACGGAAGGCCATTCAACACCATTAAATCAGTTTCTTTCAGGTGCCAGGAGCTCATATTAAGTTCTGAAAACACACACTGGGAGGAATAGCTGAATTAATGTAATCTCTTGTGTATTCCAGGTTTTGTTGGGAATAAATCAACCAGATACGCTCCTTTTCGTGTCACTCGACAGGTTGTAATAATGGTATCCCTTGTTGGATTTGCCAGGTAAATTTTCCTCTCTGTCAACTTTCGTCTTTCTAGCTGGGCTGTAACCCTAGAACTCAAGGTTGGTAGAGTTAAAAAAATTCTGGAAATGTTGAAACTCCCTGGCAGCCAGTGTAAATCCTGCAGTAAACTCCTGTGAAGCCCCAGCAAGTGGATGCTGGAGAGGATGGAAGGAAAGATGTTTCTACCCTTCGTGTTCTGTTTTGTAATAAAGTTGTTCAGCGAATGTGTGTTACAGATGGCTAGACCTCGGGTAACCTGAAACAGTTAGATCGATTGACAAAAAATATCTTGCCATATGAAAGCAGATTATGCAAACCAGTCACGCAGAGTTTGAATATTGACCACTTGAGCTGCACGGCACACTCCTTTACACCTCTGTGCATTTGCTCATTGTCGGTGTATATTAACGTTACTATGAAGGGCACGACACGAACATAAACTGAACTGAAAACCACTGAAAACACGAAGACTCTAAATGAATGTGTCAGGTCAGTAGAACTACGTGGAGTAAATTCAATTCAATTCAGTTCAACTCGGTTCATTTAGTTATAGTTCTCTTCTCAACAGCTGACAGAACAAAGGTCAAGGTTTTAACAGAAAGACTTGTGGCATGAAACAGATAATCTGCTTATGAGGCATACAGAGTTAACTGTGTAAATAAGCCAGTCTTCAACTGAGGAAAGCACAACAACAACATCACCAAAACCTCGCAGCAATAGGAAAAGGAAGAAAATCACACGTCTGACAGTCCAGCTACCTGTGACTGTTTTTCATCCACCCCATTTCTGGGCATTCTTTAGTAATAGTATGTATGGCCAGGTTTAATTTTATTTATCACGATGGAAGTTGAAGACTGATGGAGACACCATCTATATCCAAGCCCAGGGCTGATGGTCTGTGTAGAGTCAGTAGACAGTCACTGGTTCCAGGCCACATAAACACATAAGTGCTATGGGGAGGTCTATCCAGTGGGCAGCACGGGGGGTGGTGTATCAGCACACCAGGCACCTCAGGACGGAAGAGAGAACACTAGGCTGAACAAAAATTTGCAAGTACCTGACATTATTAGTCGGGTTGTTATTATATATTTATTATTTCCAAAATCTTTTACGGTAGGTGTAAATGTCCAGGCCATTATGAGGCATCGTATGTCCCGGCAATCCATATAATTGCACAGCTCAACACACTGATAATATATGTGTTCCTCACACGACGGATTATTCACCAAAGCAAACCTTGGACCCCAGGTGCCTTGGTAGAGAATAGATGTCTATTGTTCCTGGCGCTTAGGATTTTTCCTCGCTCATCCTCCTCGTACTCGATACTGCGGTAATTATATCTTTCAGACCTGAAATATGTTGGCATTTATTGCGCCCATTGATGGATACTTGGAGAATGAATCATCATAATGGTTGGTCCTTGCTGATGTTCAGCCTTGTACGGTCTGTCCTTATGGGTATTAAAAGCACTGCGGTGGTGTATCAACAGGCGTATCAATTAAAGAACATAAAAAAGCTACATCAAACTTTTGCCACCCCAGTTCCTGTGTTTACTCTCCAACAATTTCGGTAATAATTTGCACCCGGAAGCTAGAAATATGAAATGTGTCCAGCTATGTGGAGTATTCAGTCGTTGTGCAGATTTGGACAATTCCCAGCAGGCCATTTGTGTCAAGACAGCATTGAAACACTTAAAGAGAAACTGAACCAAACCTGAGAAGCAAACCATAAATGACGGTTTAAGCGCTGAGACACGGTAGTTTGTTGAACGAAAAACCATTCCGATTTATGCGATACTGTACGCCGCTGTTACTGTGGACCCTACATTCACTGGGCCTCTTTATGTAGAGTTAGTACTGTCACTACAGCTCTGCTCAGAATATATCTCAGTGTCAACATTATTCAATACGTGGGCTCTTTAGAGGCGAGAAATTAAAGAAAGACTCAGATTAACTGTTGTTCTTTTGCACACTAACCCCTAAAAGCCTTCATCTTATAAGACTGACTCTCATTTCTTTGCCTTGTGGTTGGAAGAATTACTTTTAAGGACTAGGTCTCAGAAAGGAAGAAGAAAGGAGAGGCCATTATGCGGCATTATGCACTTGAACAATAAACAATCAGCCATTAATTCCATCACACTCATCTCCTCTCCTATTATGTTTGCATGCTTGAGTACAATAAACACAGCAACTTACACTGTTTTGAAACGTTATATGATCCACATGCTATTACACACAGGAACTTTGAAGTGGCACAGTGAAAGCAAATGTTGCCGAATGGCTGAAAAACATAGGAATCACCTTTGGATGACATTAAACATGAATTTTGCAAAAGCTGCTGGTAATTTTACTGTTACCTGTCAAGTGGCTCGCTACCTCACGTGACCTTGCTCAACCGCAGCAGTTCAAGCTACTCTGCTTTGTCATCACAAGTGCACCAAGGTCAGAAAGAAAGTTCACAGTTTTTCACGTCAACCAGTGAAAAAGAGAATAATTCCAGGTTATTTTTCCACTGGACTTGTTTTCTCGAAAGCATCTTACAACGCTGAGCTACATACAGTTACTCACCTTCCCATGTGGCAAATCTTTACCGGAGAAGTTTATGCAAAGTTCCTGTGTCCATGGCACTGCAGGGAGGTGGGATTCAAACCCAGCTACTTCCAGCGCGAGGCAGTGACTTTAACCACTCCGCCACCTGCTGCTGGAGCAGAGCTGACAAAACTACACCGACATAAGACACATACGGCTGGCAGACGTTATTGTCTGATTTACCAATAACGGCTCTGACAGAAAATGAATAAATGTGTAAAAAGGCTGAAAATCAAATTAAAGCTCATTTTGAACAAATGGCTTTACATTAACAGGTACTTGAAACAAATGCCTTTTGTTGTTTGTTCCACCTTGACTGGAATATAGACAATTCTCTTTTCAGTTGCCTCTTAATATTCCCTTTTTGTTTCATTGTCCATTGTTCAAAAATCAAATCACAATTTCTGGAAACAGATCTTTGGTGCATATTACAGTTAATATGACAGCACACAATGTTGCATGTTTTAATAAATAGGGCACCATAGAGATGAATCCAAAATTATTTTGGGGTGAAAATAATTGTGTTTTATCCCAGTCACTCATTGTGAATAACTGCTTATCCTAAAATTAACTGTTGTATTTAAAAAAAATACAGTGTGGTTAAAACCTATTTAAAAACACAGAAACTCGTTGCTAAAACCAAATCTTTATCCTTACTGCACACTACCAACTGTGTAAAAGTGAAGCACAAATATGATACATCAGCATTATATAAAGTTTTACCAGGTCATACAGACCTGCTTCCACACCACTGTCTATTCCTTTTTAATGTGATGCTCAAAGCCATAATAAAAACAGCAGAAAATTGAACCAAAAAACACCGTGTCAGTGTCTATTATGATCTGGTAAATTTGGTAAGTTTTTTGAATCTTAGGTTTCATGCTGCAGCATCCCGGATTGACCGTGGTGTCGGTGGGGGCTCTGGGAACACAGTCTTTATTACATCACCCTATAT
The DNA here is from genome assembly GCA_900497675.1 of Arapaima gigas. NCBI lineage: Eukaryota > Metazoa > Chordata > Actinopteri > Osteoglossiformes > Osteoglossidae > Arapaima > Arapaima gigas. Next base: position 947,767 of record UFQX01000062.1, on the reverse strand, counting down.
CTCAGCAACACACCTGACACGGCGGCCAAAGTTCACAAACACAAAGGTCTCCATGGGGGTCACCAGAACACCCCCCCCCCCACTGATCCCCACACTAAATTTATACAAACCTTTGCTTTTGAGCAGCAATGCATCATGGAAGAACCACAGCTCCCTCGCTGCTACTAGTCTTTCCTTTCAAATTTACTGACATATAATATCATTGTTCTAAATGTAACTTATAAATATTTACTTTTAAATTTTGTCTTCTTCATTTTTCCCTTAGGATTACTATAGTAGAGTAAACAAGTAAAATCTTGTTTCATCCCACGCTTTGCCCTGCTGTGTTGACAACTAAGGGTTTTTCCTGCATTATGAGAAGCTTAGAAGTTCCCTGTCTTCATATGTACCATATATATTCATGACATGTCTTCCAAGTAACTTAACCGACTCACCGTATACTTGCCCCCCCCCCCCCCCCCCCCCCCCCCCNCTTCATATGTACCATATATATTCATGACATGTCTTCCAAGTAACTTAACCGACTCACCGTATACTTGCCCCCCCCCCCCCCCAACCACCACCCATCTCTTTGCCAGAAGATCACAGTCTGTACTCTGAAAGGGTGGCATAGAGCCACCTCGCAATGTCTGGGCTCTTCAAGTGTGGTTTTGAATCCAACTCAGTCTGTGTAAAGTTGTGTATATTCTTCCCATCTGGCTGCTCCCACAGTCCACAGACGTGTGTTTCGGGTTAATCGGCCACTTTAAATTGCCAATAGTGTGTGAACTGGCGTGTGTGGCTGCCCTGCGATGGACTGGCTTTGATCCACCGCGGCAAAAAGTTGTTCAGAATAATGGATGGACGAGTATTATCTGTGTTACTCTGCCTGGTTTCCTGAGGTAAGCTTATGTTTTTGTGTGAATCCCACGTGCCCTAGACGGAAAATGCTTATTTTTTATTTAGCAATAAACAGCAAAGAAGGCCTTTTCCCCAGTAGACAAGTCTGAAATTATAAGGACTCTCAAGCAGCTCAGCTAATAAATATTGTTTTCCAAGGTGCACGTTACTCCTTATACAAATAAAAAGAAATTCCCCAAATACAGTTTGAAACGTCTCTGGAGATATTCCTACTATTCGCCGCGTTTCCGCAAGCGAAGTAGTTTGGTTGGCATTCGGACATGAAGAATGCAGTCTCAAAGTTCAGCCAAGGAGCTGTTAGCGGTAATGGGAGTTAACGGATTGATCTGCTGTGTCTTGTCAGTAATTTTACTGCTGACTTCAGGAATGTGTTTGATGAAGAAGGATGTTTCTCGTCACAGTTGCACGACAAAGGTCTCTCCAGCTGAGATTTGGAAATGCGACAGCTGCCAGGCTAATTTTAGACAAAGGAAAGAAAATGAATTGGTTTTTATGACCCTCAACACAGGTCTGCTGAAGAAATGCCTCTGTCTGATAAGTGTGGGACAAACCGTTGGTCAGTAGTGCTCTTTGACCGTTTCATGTTCATGTTATTTGTGCTTTAGTAACATATTGACAAAATAAAGCAGCTAAGAAATTCACACACCTTTAGAAATCTGTGAGGAAACGGGCCATGCAGGAACAATCTCACACTTTTCTGGATCAGGGACACGGAAGAGGAACCACAGGACCAGGTTGCTGACAGAATTGTGAGGCAGACGCTAGGAGAGGGTCTCATTAAATGAAACCACCATGTTTTAGATGAAGTTAGAGATGAGACTTGTCCACTTTTTGACCTTCTCAGGCCTATGGTATTGAGGGTCTATCAAACGACGTGATACTGTGTCCAAATCTCACTTCACGTTTACTCTTTTAGCAGACACGTTTCTCCAGAGCAACCTACAACAAATACTCCACATAGTCATTCACTAGGCAATGTTTATTAATCAAAAATATTATTTGGCATTAATAATTTAAACAAGCTCAGTTGTTAATTTCAGAGCAGTCCATAATTTCTTGTGCATTCCAACTGGCCAGATGTTGGCAACATAAACATTGTTTATTTGGCCAGCCCGTATGCAGTATGTTGTTAGAAGTTCTAAAGGTCTTAAACAGCCTGTTTCTGTGACTGTGGAGAAACATCTCCTTAATAAAATAATGCAACCCAAGATTTGTAGACTGAGACCCCATGACAATGCGGGTAAATGTGCAAAACACTTTTGTCAGTTTATGGGTTAGAAAGCACTTAATGGTAGGAGAAGAAAAGCAGAGGGGTATGTGTTTCTGCTGCATGTCGGTGCCACGTCACAGCGCAGGAACCCCAGGAGAACAACGTTGTGCAAAAACATACCCCGTTTGTGGGTGAACAGCACGCTAAACTATAGGGCAGTTCGTGGGCAAATCAAATCTTATTCAAAGGGCAGAACAATCCTGTTGTTTTGGAACTTCCTACTATTTTCAAATCTCCTGCTGTAACTGTTTAAATTTACTGAGAAGTTACAATTTTGCAAAGTCGGTCTGCTTTGATTTTACAAAATTCTTCTGGTTCTTATTCCTTTTCAGCTTTCTAATGAGCTACCATTCATGCAGCAGGGTATCCCATTAAGGGTAAATATCATTGTCAAGGGCACCACATCAGGAGTAGGGATCCAAAACCTTCAAACCAGAAATCTTTTGGCTGCAAGACAAGAGCGCAGAACATACACCACTTGTTGGGAACAGCTTCTCCATGAAGTGATATTCTCCATTAGATCAGGAACAAGTCACCAATTTTTTTTTTTACGATTGACAGCTGTTGACAGGGGAAAGTTAATCGCAAAGCCCATAATAAAGCACTTAGCGCTTGCTGATGAATCACCTGCTGTTGGGCCTTAATGGCATTTAAAACATCAGGAGGAATGTTTCAAAAGAGTCTAGCCAGGTCCTGGGTATCTCAGAAACAACAACAATGATTCTGGTAAAGTATGTGAAGCTAGCCATGGGTCTTATTTTGCTCTTTTGTGTGGGTGACTTTGAGGAGACACCCAAAGCACAGAAGCAGGAGCGCTGGGTGTTAAAGACGCTGGGTCTGTCGCAGCGGCCTAAAAGACTCCAGCGGCCGACTGTTCCTGACGTTTTCTGGGATGTCTTCAGGAGGAATAGGAGGCAGGAAGAAGGTCCTCTGCTTGAGGATGATCCCTGCTCTATTGCTGAATTCGGGGTCCGTGGCAACGTCATGCGGCTCATTCAGGACCAAGGTCCGGTATTTTGACATTCTCCTCTTGATCCGAGGTAGAAGCCTACCTGTACCACATTAGAGGGAAAATGAAGGTACTGCATGCTGCAGTTGGCTTCTATAGCCTCCTTATGTGGGCACCTCACTAATGTTCTGTCATGGCACTGTGTGATAATGATGCCAAAGTAGTTGGTGACATGAAAACCAAGTGGGGTTACAACTTTGAACAGATTAACTTTTGGCTGTGGTGTCTAAGCAAGGTGTGTCCCTTCTATCAAGGGTATTGCAACAAGAACAGACAATTCAGAGGACCTGTTGTGAGGTAGCTTTCTTGAACAAAGGATCACCTGATCCCTGTGATTAACATGAACTTCAATGTCCTTCAGGGAGGTTTGTCCCAGCATCGAGTGGTCAGTGTCCAAACTGTGTGCAGAAGCAACTGTTCTTCAACTTATCTGTGCTGGAGGTGATCGAGGAGGTGACCCTGGCACGGCTAGAAATCAAATTTGACCGAGTGCGGTGGTACTTCCCCCAGGTGGGCCTGGGTGCCTTCAGCATGTCCATTTATGTGAACCTGAAGACCACGTTGAAGGGGGTTCATCGCAAGTACAACCGCAAGCTCCTGTTCTCGCAGTCCGTTCGACTCAATCCTGGTACGATCCACCTCAACATGACTGATATTGCAGAGATGTGGCGGAAACCTGGGCGGAACCACGGTCTTGTCATCGTAATAAACCCCAATGCTGTGCCCCGGGGTGCGAGCGGCATAGCTGCAGCACAGTACCCCGGCCACGTGGCAATGTTCCCGGGCTTCCATGCATCTTTGTTGGTGGTCTCTTTGAACCCCGTCCAGTGCAAGTACCGAGCCAAAAGAAGTGCATATTACTTCCCTGTGTCTCCCAGCACCATCTGCAAGCCTAGGAGGCTCTTCATCAGCTTCAAGGACGTTGGGTGGCAAGACTGGATAATTGCACCTCACGGGTACATGGCCAACTACTGTCATGGCGAGTGTCCCTTCCCTCTTAGTGAGAGCTTGAACGGGTCCAATCATGCCATACTGCAGACCTTGGTGCATTCCTTCCATGGTGACAAGACCCCTCAGCCCTGCTGCGTCCCAGTTAAATTGTCCCCCATCTCCATGCTTTATTATGACAATGATGATAATGTGGTGCTGAGGCATTATGAGGATATGATAGTTGATGAATGTGGCTGCAGGTAACTTTGATGTAGTTATTTTTAATGTTTTGTATAAAATGAATAAAAAGCATTGTTTTAAACTAATCTTGCACTTCTCTGGGGACAACGTATGGAACCGTGTCCAGCTTTCACCACTTCTCAAGACATGGGACATCCTTTGTGCTGTTATTGGCAGCTGAGGGAATGAACACATGTTGGGGCCCCCTGAAGTGATCTTATTTGTGGGTTCTTATTACCTGTGCTTGCCAGACTTGAGTTGGCAAAGGTTTAAGTCTCTACAGTATGCTCACACTTGTCTACTGGTGTATAAGTGGATTGTCTAGGGAGGCTTCCCCCCCCACCTCCTTTTCAGAAGTTTAGTCTTACTGAGATGTAAGCAGAATGTTACTTCTAGTCACTTTAAAAGCTGTCTGCACCTCTCTCAGGTTTAGATGATACAACCGTGCCAAACACATTTCCCTGTAAGCATTCTCACCTTTTGGAAGCTGCTGAAAGTTGAATAACTTTGGGGTCCTGTGTGCTGGACTGGGCAGTTCAACTGCTTCATCTCCCTAGAAGCCTGGCGGTGTTGGTGACATCAGAGGAGAAACACCAGCCCTACAAGAGGGGTTCCTCCTCCATCAGCCTCTCTCTCTCTCTCTCTCACACTCACTCACCCACAGACAGTTCCTTACAGCTGTCTCTGCTGGTCCGGTCCTCCCGATGGCACCTCCTCCAGCGCCTTTATAGCCGGCTGTAGTCGAGCTGAAGCCCCGCAGCGGCCGCGATTCGTACCGCAGCAGAATAACGCAGCTGGTCGCTCCCCGGCGGCCCACGAGGGACATGTGCAAGAAGAAGAGGACCCCCCGCCGCGCCGTTCCGGAATGACTCTGCCTAATGCGGGAGCTCTTGGACTACAATCGGGTAAAGTTCTTTCTTACGGTTAGGGCCACAAGTGCTGGTCCACGGCGAGTCCCAGCTGTGCTGGAAACCGGCGACAATAGAGCGACCAGCGGCGAACTTCTTCAAAGGCACTTTGTCCAGATGTGTCTTTTTTCCCATCTTGAACCACACACGCCGATTCTGAGCGCAGATGCGTAACGGCGACACAGCCGCACTCCTCCGTAATCGCAACTGAGCGCTTTCTAAAAACTTCCTATGAAAGTTTCCACGAGGCTGTGCGTGAAAGTGCGGGCGCCAGGTGCGGCTGTCCGCAAAGGGCCAGTGCCGCTCGTCCGCCTGCACACCTGCGAACACCTGTGTTCGATACGTGTCTTTTACCCGCTTCTACTGTTATTCATGACATCACTTATTTCAGTTTTCTTTTATTTCTAAAAGGCTGAATTCCAGTTCCGTTCCGTTTTCGCCCCGACGGACCTTTAACGCTTGAATATGACGTCTCTCCCCCCATGAAGTGTCCCGGTGTACAGTTTCTGTACGTGTTTTACTTTACTTCCGTTAAATGAAACTTTGTTCCACAGGTTTTCGTCTCCTAGTTGGAATGTATAATATTTTTTCAGCATAAAGTTAAAAAAAAAAGACTTTGATTACCACATCTGGAAAGAAACCTGCCCACAATCGTAGTCGTTCTTGTTATTATTCATATTAAAAATAATGGAATAATAATAATGGTATTAACCTTTATTTGCACTTTTTCCAAGTTTTTCAACTCGGAGTGTTACACGGTGTGGGTAAAGCGTTCGAATATTAGAAGTGCTGAAAGCCTGCTCTTTCTTTTGCTCAGGTTGATCATGGTCTCCGGGATTCGAGCCCTTACAGTACTGCTCCTTGGTCAGGTGTTACTCGGAGGTTCTATAGGACTCATCCCCGAATCGACCTGGCGAAGCCCCCCGCTGCCTGAGGATATTCTCAGTGAGTTTGAACTTCGCCTGCTCAACATGTTTGGCCTGAAGAGGAGACCGAACCCCAGCAGATCTGCGGTGGTCCCGCAGTACATGGTTGATCTCTATCACATGCACTCTGGGAATGGAGAGCAGAACCTCCACAGGACCAGAAGCTCCTTTGGACAAGCTGCTGAGAGGTCTGCCAGTAGAGCAAACACTGTCCGAAGCTTTCATCACGAAGGTAAAAGTTAAAAAAGAAAAAAAAAAAAAAAAAAACCCTCCAGGTTCTTTTCACAATTCCTGGTGTCGTAAAGAATTTAGCTCTAGAATCTAGAGTTTACAAACACCAAACTGTAGCTCTGCAGAAACCGCTATGAAACAATGGAAAACACTGAAAGACGCAGAAAATCTTCCAAGCACGCCTCTTCCAAGAATACGCTGAAGTGTTTAAAACTTGAATAGTAAAATAAGGCCACTGAAGATAGACCCCAGTATTTCGACTCACTCCAAAACTACAGACAGATAGCAGTCATCTCAAAGAATTTAGTGGGAAACACCTGCTTCCATTATGTTAAAGTAGTACAGCCACACGTGTCCACTTGCAAGGTTTGGATTGAATGGAAATAACAGAATAAATTCCATTACCTGACACCCTTGCACACAGATTTTTGTTACCTGATATGGCCGTGGATTCGGTAATGCCTGTCTTTAAGGAAAATCGCGCGTCACGTGCACATGCACTTATTGTCCCGTCATCAGCTACCTGCCGGGCAGCGAATCGAGAACAAGAAATTCATTCACGTACAGGTTCCTACAGTTGGCACACGTGACATTTTCCTACTTTATCTGTAGTTAATCGTGGCTGTTTGAAGGTGAAAAAGTCGTAGGCGTCTTCTTTTCAGGAACCCGTACGGACGCACGCTCGACGATCTAAACGAAAACAACCTGAGAACCTTATTAGCAAACGGATTTATACAGGTCTCACGGGCAATTTCTCAAAGACTGGGCTTTGAGGAACATGTTTGGTCTTTTTACTAAATGCTGTCTCTTACAAAAAGAGCTCGGGGCAAGTCGGAAAAGATGGTCGTCTGGAGCAATTTAGAGCTATAGCTCAGCATGTTTATGTCATACATTGTGCATTAGTATAGTTTAACTTGGCCAGAAAAGTAAGGCCGCGGTAATGCGCCAAACAACCGAGTGCAGAGTGAAGAGCCTTATATTCATGTGTACTTGGCAGCGAATAACAAACCTGACATGGCAATGTGCCCGCTAGTAGTCATGTTCTTCTGCACGAGGACCGACTTTAAGAGCGGCTGAAGCGCTTCAGCGTTCGAGAGGAGCAAACAGCCCTTTACAATTACATGTAATCTGAAAATAGTAGCAGTATGTTTATGGCTGTGCCTTTGGGGTGTTTTTATTTAGTGATTCATTGTGAAGTTGCATGAGTTCACATACAATTTGCAGCAAAGTAAGTAGCCCAATTAAACCGTGAGGGAAAATGTTTTGGACACTATGACTAAAGCCTTTAATCAAACCATCATGGTTGTACTTAGCTTTGACTTACAAATTTGTGGAAATGTCACTTTTTCCAGTACCTACATAGTTTACTTTTTGTTTACTTCTGCAACCGAAAATCCTATGATGGTATACGTAATAAAAAGACTTTCCCGAGTGCTTGAAGTCATAGCGTTTAGAAAAGAACAAAAAACATATTATGTTGGAGTAGTGTTTGGTTTATCAAAGTGCTATATATAATTCTGAAGCATGGAACAGTTTCAGTTCAAATTACATATGTGGTCTCCAGATAATTATACTGAAATCTGTATTACCGTGTTATATCATTTCTTAAAAGATATATTTTTTTTCACATTTCCATGTACGCTTACAATGTAATGAACCAAGCAAGGCACTGCTAGCGTTTCCATTCCCTTAGCTTCAACTGAGTGGCCTCTCTGTTCGACCTTGGTTCAGCTACATTAGCTGTATTATAGTCCGCGACGTGATAAAATACCACCGGTCACGACAATTCGGTACTCCGTTAAGCAAAATCTTTCTTTTGTCTTAGTTACGCAAACTTTGTCTTTCAGGTTCTCACATGTTTGTCATTTCTGCCATTCATGCAACATTTGAAAGACGCTGGATTGCTTTTTTAGTAGGGTGTGATGCATGTTTTAGCTGAATTAGATTATTTATCTAGACCAGGGATTGATAACTCTGGTCCTCATGTTCCAGAGGGCTTGGTGGTTTCTGTTCCAGTTTGTTTTTTGTTTTTTAATTGATGACTGGTATTTTTTATCGAACGGCCGGCATAGTTCACAACGTAGGTGAACCCACAGCGTGAAAACCAGAATCGAGATTGAATAATTAGGAGTTTGACTGGAACAGAAGCCAGCATACCCTGAGGACTGCAAGGACCTGGGTCTCTGATGCCGATGTAGACCGTGCCACTGGGTCTTGGTAAGAGTGCTTTTCCTCTTCTTCCATCAGAATCTTTGGAAGCTCTTTGCACCCAAAAAGGAAGAACGACCCAAAAGATCTTCTTCAATCTCACTTCCATTCCCGACATGGAGTTCGTCACTTCAGCAGAGCTGAGGATTTTCCGGGATCAGGTAACAGGTGCTGCCAACACTAGCGATGGCTACCATCGCATCAATGTTTACGAAGTTGTAAAGCCTGCCCTTTCTTCCAAAGAGTCTATCACGAGACTGCTGGACACCAGGCTCGTACAGCACCACCTAAGCAACTGGGAGAGCTTTGACGTGAGCTCTGCTGTCATTCGGTGGACCATGGAAGGACAGAGCAACCATGGCTTTGTGGTGGAAGTGGTCCACCTCAATGATACCCAGAGGGTTGCAAGGAGGCATGTAAGGATCAGCAGATCTTTGCATACAGATGAGGATTCCTGGCCTCAGATGAGACCCCTTTTAGTAACCTTCAGCCATGATGGCAAAGGCCAAGTCCTCCACTCCCGGGAGAAACGGCAAGCCAAGGCCAAGCAGCGGAAAAAACACAAAGCAAGCTGCAGGAGGCACTCGCTGTACGTGGACTTCAGTGACGTGGGCTGGAACGACTGGATAGTTGCGCCACCAGGATATCACGCCTTTTACTGCCACGGGGAGTGTCCGTTTCCACTGGCGGACCATCTTAACTCAACAAATCATGCTATTGTACAGACACTGGTCAACTCGGTGAATACAAACATCCCCAAGGCCTGCTGTGTTCCTACAGACCTTAGTCCAATTTCTCTATTGTACCTGGATGAATACGAAAAAGTTATTCTGAAAAACTACCAGGATATGGTTGTGGAAGGCTGTGGCTGCCGCTGAAAAGGGAAGCGTGGGTTGTCAAGGAAACTGTTGAGAAAGCAAATATTTATAAACAAATACGTGCATTTACTCATTGAATTGTATTTCTGATGTACATTTTTAGTGGCACACTCCCACACTTGAAGTATAATGATCAGATATGTATTTATTCCCATTATACCTTCTTTATATAGTGATATATTTATGTGTTGTTGTGAGTGAGCATTTTTACCTGATGTCCAAGAAAATGTGGATGGTTGAACTATGCGCATTTGCTGGAAATGGTGTATTTGTGAAAAGTGCAGTTAAAAATGACAAGTTAACGTATGACCCTAAGTTAGTTCTACGAACACAGTAGCTAATGTTAAGACTTGTAGAAAAGAGCAGTATCAAAACATTTTACTCATATAATCTCCATAAAGCCTTTAAAATGGAATGTTTAGTTCCTCCCAGCGCTAATCTAAACGGCCAGGAATGACTTTGAGTCTTCAGAGAAAACGTTCAGCATAGTTTGTACTACGAAGAAGCATGAAAGTAGCGCTTATAAGCAGTGTTAATGTGAAACGCTCCTGTGTAGAAGAAGCAATGTGAGAAGTAGTCTCAACACTGAACGTCTAGGACAATAACTGATTAAAACAGTGGCTTGTGTCTTTTTTTTTTTTTTCTCCTCTCCTTGTGTACCGTCCTGATGCTTTTAACACTCTGTCAGGTGTGGATGATATTTATCGAGATTTTTCTTTCATACTTTATAATTACATTTTCCATCCATCGTTGTTTTAATCGTCATCTTTGTGGCTCATCTTCATGACTCATCTGTGCCTGGAACCTTCTGTCCTCACACGCTTGCACTACTCGTATATTCAATGAAACTAGGCAGTTCTTTCTTATTGAGCAAGCTGTTTAAATATTCCTCTGGCGTCATTATGTGTAAACTTTTTACATAATTATTTTCGTTGCGTTTGGAGGTGGAAATTCGGGCACACTCACGTTTTTAGGTAATTAATCTTGCGCATCATTTTCGTGTTATGCACGTTTTTTTTTTACATTGTCACGTAAATCGCAGGAAAATGGATTTTTGTGCCTCTTTCAGTTCAACTCAGATTTTTCTCATAAAAACTATTTCTCTCTTCAACTTATTTGTACGCCAACCTGAGCACAGATTTCAGCAGTGTTATTGATCACAGATGAGCCATGAATCTTTATCACACCTGTGGAAGCCACATTTATTTACTTATAGTCCAGCTAATAAAAAGATTCCATAACATGCAAAAGTGGGCAAAAGGAAAAACAGGTGGATGATGGATGGAGATGAGCGATAAAAATGGGAGGGTTAAACAAGGACAAAGGCGTCTCCGAATTGGAGAAAGAATATCTTAAAATGGGCCCTACGTACAGGGTATGATTTCCTCTTGCATACATTTGCTGTATGATTTTCAGCAGACCAAATAGACACGTAACCCTAGACCATATTATCCTGGTAGGATGTATTCTTGGAGAGCTATGGTTATCGAGGATATATTTGTATTCTTTTTACGTACAAGCTTTACTTAAGGAGAACAGTGCTCAGTCTGCTTGCTAATGTAAAATTGAGTCTCTTTTTTAAAGAAAAGCTGCATGGAAAAACCTATTGCTTTTGTGAAACATTGTAGGCAGGTAGTTGGCATCGTCTTGCATTGACATGATGAACATAACAATATGCTTACTTGAAGCAAAATGTTGAACAACTTTACATCAAATCAGAGCTGACCACATTTCATGTAGGCCCGATAAGTAAAGAACGCAGCTGCGTGGAACATGACATTAATCTCCGCACTGTTCACCTTACACTGTTCTTCCTTGTAAATTCTGTCCTGTGAAAATTTTAGTAGAACTCTTTCATCCCTCTTTAAACAATTACACTGCGTTGCAGCTCAGAGGCTTTTAAGTAAAACGCAAGAAAAAAATGGAGTGATTTTTTTTTCTATGTTTACACCTCATGTTTTAGGAGGTAAAGCAAAAATCGAATATATTTGCATAATTAAGGCATATAAAGGTGGACACAGAGCCTCAGGGAAAAAACTGATCAGTTCGATTCATTCTGACTTTTGTTTATCAAAATCTACAAATATAGTAACTTAACCTTTATGCCGCTAGAAGGAAAATTGACATTCGCTTTTGAAATCTACATGAATTTTCCTCTGTATACGTATGTATGCGGTGGTTCCATAAAGCGGGAAGTGACTGTTCTGCCAGTAGGATTTGTCGATTTAACAGTCTGGATTTTCGGAGATGCAGTTTATTGAGATCTGGCCAAAATACGTTACAGCTGTTTAGATTGTCCCAGTGGCAAGGTGAGGTAACATAAGTATAGAAAAATCTAGGTATATGTTAAAACGTTGGGGATAGTTGAGTCAGTTGACAAGCCCGTTTGCTGTTTTGAAATGAGCTGTAGTTTTGTTACGAAAATTCCGTTTTCAGCAGGAGCCCTGTTTTTTGTAAGACAAAATAGGCCGCAAAATACTTGTAAAATTTCTCAGATGACTTTGGCTTACGTAACCTCATTAAGCTCATAAAATCCGCTGTAGCGGCACATCTTCCCCCCCATCGTCCGCTACCTGCCTCCCCTACTGTCACGTGACCCGTGTCCCTGTGTAGTCACAGACTCTCCAGCAGGGCTGCGTTCGCTGGGACTGTGGAGGGAATTTGTCCTCAAACCTCTTATTTCGCTAGTAAACGTGAGTTGAGTATCATCTGGTCTGCATTTGCACTGTAGGGGACCAGGAGGCAGCAAATTGCTTTATTTTCATTCTGACCTCAGCATTTAAAAAAAATTTAAAAAAAAATATGAACAGAAGTTCTGCGACCATCTAAGGATTGATCAAAAGAACAAGGAGAGTGAATATTCTGACATTTCATGAGAGAATTAAAGTGGTTACAAGTTAAATGGCTGGGTTTTACTGCCCAAGTGTGTGAACGTGATGTTAGAAGTTTTGGTGAGTGGAAATTACTCTCTCATCCTGTATTACACCCTTCTCTCTCATGGGGCTTTTCTCCCTCGGCCTTTGGAGGAATCAAGTAATTCCTGTTTTAAGGACTGGCCAACACCCCAGTCTCACTGCAGGGCAGCACTCAAACACATTTGTCACACTCCATAGCTCAGAGGCTATGTGGTCTTCTGTGCGGACCTTATTGCAGTTCCTTCCTTCATTGCTCCTTTCTTGTGACTGCAACTTCTGCTTTAGGTTTGAATGGTTTCCATAACAACTGGAGGCAGGAGAGACAAAAAAAAAAAAAATTACGTAATAAGAAAAATGCAAAAAAAGAATCTCAGCTGCATTGATGACTGTTTTCACGATATATGTTTTGGAAATGAACGAACAAATGTGCTTGTTGTTCGAAGATCTTTGCTAAGCTCTTAAGTTATTAAGAGAAATGGGTTATAACATTCTTATCTTATTTGGTCTTCAAAGACAAAAAAATGTCATGTCTGAGGCTTATTATTTGGCTGCTTGATGCATAGTAGTAACAAAAGCTGTGAGGTGTGTGGTATTTCAGCGAAGCAGTTCACGTAAAGTGTGTTTCTAAATGGTGCAACGTCACTTACCTTCTGGGTCTTGAGCCTATGATATGGTTACAGATTAACTGTTCCCATTCAGTCCTTTAATTTATTTCTTCTGTTCTCATTTTCAGCGGCATTTTCTTTGGAAAGACAACAGGCAATACAAACTTAACTGGGCACAAGTACCTTATAATATAATGCCCGTTCTGTGGCATTTTTAAGAATTTAGTGGAATATCGCATCTTTCGTGGTTTATTCTGTTTCTTATTCGGTTTACGAAATCCATTCTCACCAAATGTTTGTATGAAGTTGTTTTGCACTAACAAATGTGGTAAGGGAGCAGTTCCAGTTTTGAGCTTTTTTATACAATAAAAGATGATTCATCCCAATTAAAATGAGAAACTCGCTGAAGAAAAAAAAAAAAAAAAAAACNAGTTCCAGTTTTGAGCTTTTTTATACAATAAAAAATGATTCATCCCAATTAAAATGAGAAACACGCTGAAAAAAAAAAAAAAAAAAAAAACGCTGGTAGTCAAGTCCTGCCAAGAGAATCAGATTAAACAATCCACAACTTCTCAGTTTTTACCCGTTGCATGCAATGTATAGGCTGCCTCATAGTTGCTATAAATCGCCAAAATGAAGAGCCTTTTATCTCGAGATGCTAAATTACAGCAAATTAAACAATTTAGCCACTTAACGCAACCTTAGAACACATTCTCATCCCAACACAAAAACCGGGTGTTTCAAAACACATGTCTGGACCCGGGCAATTGCGCGCTTGGGGACCCCGACCGTGTCATTTGTCCCTCGATGACTTGCTGTTGGTTATCTCCATCGCTTCCCTCCCCGAAGGGTAGTTTGTGTTCCCGGGGACTTCCAGAGAAGCGTGCAGTGGGCGCGTGTTTACATTCCTCCAGCTTTAATGCGGTAGGCTGTTTTGTGAGCGTGGTCCCCAGGTGCGGCGTGAGAGGCCCTCGGTAATTACAAAGGAACTCCCAAAACGCCGTGACACAACCTCTGTGATAAGCTGCTACTTTGTCGTTTATTTATTTTGATAAGCGACCTCTGAAATAACATCCTTCGAGCAGAAGCTACTCATTTGACCGAGGAAGACAAAGAGACATTTGACGGACTCATTTTTCATCATATCATGATGGACCTTTTAAGTTGGCCACAATTATGAAAAGTATGTAAGCACCTTTGCACACCGGGCTCCCGTGTTTTCGGTTGTGACTGTCGGAAATGTTTTTGGTTTATTCTAAGAGGGCCGTCAAAGGAGAAACGTTCAGTATTTGAGTAATATCTCCAGTAGCGCTCCAGATGTGTTCTTGAGAAACGGAGCTTCACGAAACAGCGCTATTAAAGATCTTTAATACAGGATATATTGCATAAATGTAGCTTGAAAGCTGAACGTGCACGATCCAATACAAAACAGATGAGCTGTAGCTTTGGTAGTGGCAAATAAGCATAGAAATGTGAAATACTTTTAAAAATGCTTTCGTTTTTTTTTAGAAATACAGTGAATTATTCTAACAAATGAGGTAAAACTGAACAGTGCTGCCGCGAAACAGCTCTGTTCGGAGGCGGCACAGACGGAGGCATTCCGTACGCGCACCTTCGACCGAATGGCAAGAGCCCGCAATGCCACAACGACGAGACTACGGGAAAATCATGGTTTGACCTCGCAGCTAGAGCACGCTCGGGTCGAGCTTCAAAAAATTCAGCTCCTGACAAGCCCTGTTTGTGACCGTCGCTGTTTCATGAAAATCACAGGTGTAACACTGCAGTGTGGCGCGGTCTGAAGACTTGCCAAGCTTTTGATGAATAGGTGCGAAGACGTAACGTGCCAAAGACACTCTATAGCCTCGAGCAATGTATTATAACACTAAATAGTTTTGGTGCTGTCATAATGACCTTTTTCTGCCTCGCCACACATGTCTGTGCATTGGAAAAAATTGCATTTAATACATTACACTGTTGTGGGGTTGTTCCTGTCTGTTGGCGTAGTACTGTTCTTTCAGGACCGGCAAGGTGATCTTTTAGCATATCGATGCCTCGACCTGCCTTTGCGTCACCGTTTGGGACACAGAGATCAAGGAAGCCATTTTTGATGTGGCTACTGGTTAACAGACCTTCATGCAACTGAGAATTTGCAGGTTCCCCCAAATGGGCAGCTATAGAAGTGGTTTTGTACCTCTGTCAGATCTGTGCAAATTGGAGGAATTCCATGTGGACAAGCAGTGCAGCGCTGCGGACTCTTCCAGGCCTTCGCTGCATGCGGCCTCAGACAGCGTTTGGGTAATTTTGTGGCCCTGGTCTGCCTCAGAGTTGCCCATCTCTGGTTTACACTCTCTTGTTGTCCTGTAATGCATAGCAATTTTGGAGGCAGCGCTCAGCCTCTGCGAGACTCTTCAGTGGAAATGGCATCCAGCATGTCTGAAAGTGTGGCATCTGGTATGTTCTAACCAGCGTGTACGTATCTGGAGGAAGGTGCCGAAATGACCAAACAACATTTATTGGGGACCTTAGCGCTTTGATTTATTGCGTGAAATTGTTTCATTCATGGGAGACAACATGTTAAATGTTTTTTGTGCTTGCTGTGTGACTGTGGTCTGACTAACAATTATATCTTTCAGTTTATTCGGTTACTCTTGATCCTGTTCAGCAATTAGTTTGAATCGCTGGCAATACGTTCGGCAGCTTATAAAACTTTTTTGCGTCCATAGATGAGCCTACCGCATTCCACTGCGTTTACCCTTAGCAATTTTTGCAGGACACAAATTGGCGTTTTGCGAATTATTCAGGCCATTTCTGCGTGGGCTCATGATGTCATGTTGCAGTGTCGGGATTAACAGAAGAAACACACGAAGAGACATCGTGACACAGATATCATACTTTCATAGTACAGCTGAAAACAAATAACTTTGCGAAAGTGTTTGCTTCAGTGCTTTTCTGTAAATGTTTGTTGCTGTTTTTCACCGTCTGAGGGGTCTTTCCCGTGCAAGAAGATCGGTGCCCTTTTTCTGCAATTTGCCTCATGCAAATAGATCGTCATTTTGAAATAATGATTTTTAGAAGTGAATTGTTTCGGTAGCGTATCCTTTAAGCTTCTGTTCCTTCCCACTCAAAAGGAGTCCAGAACTGAGTGTTTGTGGGGGTCTCATTTTGTCTCCGACGTGGTGGAATGAGTTCCCTCTCTCCCTCACAGCTGCTGAATCCATTCCAACATTGAAGAAGCCACCACCTGTTTCAGACCCATATCTCTCCTAATCTCCTAACAGCTACTTAAATGTACATTGCATCATCTGTCCTTGTATTTCTTATAGAATTTTCAGCTTTATAGACAGCCTCTTGTGTGCTGGCAAAAACTGTGGTAAACAAAACGCTTTGATTGCAAGTCTTTATCTAAAGCTCTGTTTTGTAAAATGTGCTTTTGTTACCCCTGAGTTGTACGTCACTTTGTCGAAAAGTGTATGGAAAATGAATAAATGTAACTGATTTGTGTGAGAGACAAGAAGCAAGACAAAAGTTAGGTGGGATACTGTTGCATGGGGTGTTTGGTTTTGGTAAATTTGTGATTGTTTGCCTCTCATGAGTATTTTTTTACAGCAACCTTCCATGTACGGAGTGATACAGTGCTGCCATTTAAAGTAGCATATTACCTTCAACATGGGAAAAAAATACCAGCGCATTTAAAAGTGTGTCCCGTGTCTGACTGGTCTGTAAGTGCCATCCTTTTAAGGCGATAAGATTGTCATTGTCTATGCACCAAAACAGCAGGGCATACAGAAGTCGTGTTTATCCGGGCGATTTTATTACTAAACATTACGCAAATAATGCGACGTATCTGTTATTTAGCAGTGTCCCCAAAGCAACCCTGAAACTGCACCGACTCCTACAAGTCAGCTAGCAACGGGCCCTCCCCCAAAACAAACACACCCAGATTCCCTCCTTCACCGATAGTCAGCTGTCTCTGTTTTAGACACCAAAGAACCTGTAATTTCATGTGCCGCGAGCTGTCTCTGTGGTGATTTATTTTGTGTAAATATGTGCTTTATTCCCGCAAGATCCCACCGGCAGATGGATACAATTAGTCTGTCTCACAACAAACAAAATACACGTTGATATAAATATTCTTCGGACCACTTGCAACACGTGTGATCGTTCCTACTTATATGGAGACTTGGTGACTGTGTGTGACTGCTGAGCTCAGGCACGACAGCGCGCCGCCGAAGCACCCGGAGCTCCGGCGTGTTTACGCTAGAGGTGTGGGGTACAGTTTCAGATGAGCTATTATTGTGCTTGCAGAGATGTTATTACTAAATACCGTCACTTACTCTTGAGTCATCACATTTCTGTCCAGAACTGCACACAAGGCCTATGTGCAGAAAGACAACAAACTCCACAGCGTGTCACAATATGCTCAAGAGGAGCGTGGACAGCGCTAGCAGCACAATGAACAAAAATCCGAATCGACACAATTGCAACTATTAGTAATGCTAAATTATATTTATATTTAATCTGCGATCGACTGATGTCCCATCCAGGGGCAGTTTCCTAGCCTAGCACCCTCTGTTGCCCGGTGTAGGCGCCGGATGGCCACGACCCTCCTCAGGATGAGAGCTTGATGATAATGGATCGATGGACGGAAATTATTTTAACAAGTAAAAATGTAACGTGTGCTCTACTCGGACCGACACTGGAAGAAGGGATTCGAAATCTCAGAGCACGACCGCAACAAATTCTGCACAAAGATATAGCAAAAATGGTCCGTAGTGGCAAGCGAGGGAAGACGGACTTTTTGTAAATTAGCACTGCGACACGACTTCTGTCCTCAGTAACCTTTTTGCATCTCCATAAGCCCCTAGATGTGTCCTAAGACACCGAAATATCACCGCATCGCAGGCTAACTTGACGTTTTAGCAATTTGGAAGCAGAAGGGGACAGATGCGTTCACAACACGGTCGCAGACGCGGACGGGCTGCTTTAACCGCAAACTATTTAGGCAGCTTCGGAGGTGGTCTTTGTCAGACCCTCAGTGACTTTTTGACTAGTGGCTCATTACACCGCGACCGCTGAGGTCGACAGCCTTGTTAGAGGAGCGCATGATTTGGAAGAGATTTAATATCGCTCTCCCGACTGCCGGGATGCCAGGCTCTCGGCTGCGGACCCTTAATTACTGCGAGGCTCCCTGCCAGAGGTGCTCCTGGGAAGAATTCCCTCGGCCTCGACTCCCTCTTTATAGCTCGCTGCTTCCAACGGCAGAGTCACTTTCCCAGGGACGGCCTGTAGAATTGTGTGCCCGGCCCACCCGCCCACTGGCCCCCTTCAGCAAAACAACAAAAAAGGTGATTTTTCAAACTCCCAGGCTGCTACCAGGATCCATTCAAGGATGCAGTGCTGAGGGAATATGAACTTTTTTGTTCGTTCCCTAAGATTTCTTTCGTTCAGTAAGACCCGGCAAGCCCGGATATATACTCCCACGGCCAAAATCGCACCGACCCTCAGATAAATAAATGCAGCAAATGAATGGAGCGATGTAAATATAGTAAGCAGTTTTCCAGGACATGCTCTTTGTGTTAACCTAGAAGATTTATGCATTACTTTATTTGGTATGTATGTTAATCAATGTATATCCTACAAATTTCATTTCGTGGTGTTACGGTGCCTCGTAAAATGACCCTGAAAAAACAGTCTGAAACACCAATTAATCCTGTATAGAATTTGATTTATTGTCACTATTTAAAGTTTTAATTAACCTTTTTGACTTAGTGTAACAAATTACACTATTAAAAAATGGGAGATCTGCCTACCAGTGATGTTTAATGACGGGCAGATGGACCTATGTTGTAACCACTGATGTGTTTACTTTTTAAAGCCTTAACAAGCTCCTTTCAGTTTACAGTTTCCTTGGTCATTCGTTTGATTTTCTTGGCTTCACACACTGTTGTTTTGAACTGGCGTTTCAGTGTGCTGAGCCCCCCTTTACTTCCCAGTGGTGTAAATGTCCTTATTTCACTCTCAAGGACAAAAATTCGTGTTGGTGCAACTTGCAGAAACCATTCCAAAATCTGCTGTGGAAAAATCCTAAAAAACAAAAAGAAAAAAATAAACTACTTTAAAAAATATTACTAAATATTACTTTGTTTCAGATTCACTCCAGACCATGGTTAATGATGATGGATGGATGGATGGATGGATGGATGGATGGATGGATGGATGGATGGAGGGTCAAATTACTTTGTATCACTTTAGAGCATCGCTCTGCCACCATCACTTTCTCCAAAAGGCAGCTCTCGTGCCATTAAGCACTTCCATAAGCTGCGTGCCTGTAATGGCGTTCTGTAATGAGTTATGGAGCCTCCGTGTGCCTGTACCATTTTATTAGCTTTTACTGGGCTCGGTTAATTATACCTGCCTCTCGGGACCCCCACTCCAGAGCAATTAGGGGGACCTATTACGTTTCTAAGTGTTTGTTACAGTTTGTATGGGATAATTGATGGCAGACTTTAGCAAGGTGCTGCTTGGTGCCTCACATCACTTCCTCAGCTGTTTAATAGCACAGCAGGAGGGGAAATAAGAGGTCAAGCACACAGCACTGTATAAGAGCTTTACGGTATTCCGTTATATTTGTGCCAGTATAAGGTCACGCTCCTGTTCCGAAACTATACCGTACTATTCTGCTTATTACGTAAGCAGACACTGGAGCCCGATCCAGAAGGAACACAACCTCGTGTTCTGCTCCTTTGGCTTCAGGTCGCTATGATTTTGAACCGGACAGGCAGTTACTCATAACACGTAGATGCATGTTCACCTGTTATCGGTATAAGCGTAAATACATCTGCGCACTAAAAGGTTTTTCGTTAAAGCAATTTCTTTCTCATCAGTTTTACACAGTTTTTCCTCGCGGGACCTGAACTTGTGATTAAATTAATCTGTTCACAAAGGATCACCGACAAAATGCTCATTAAGCCTATTAAAAATCGCTAAGCTCATCTCCGAATCTGTTTGGAGACCCGGACAAGCATGATAGAAATATTTAATGCTGCCATTTGAACTGCTGTCCAGCCGTTCCAGAATTTTCTGGTGCTCTGGCCTCGAATAATGAGGTGGCGGTTCATGTTGATTGGATTTGTTCAGCTGAACTAAAACCCTTTTCAGTTTTTTTCTAATCTACTTACCTGGAAGACAAAACACACCCTTTCTCACTTACTTGTAATCTATTCTTGCGCGGCTCCCGAAGGAGCATGTCGGATTCAGTTCTCATTTTGAGTGCAGTTTTCACGCAGCATTATTTAGCCAGTATTCTTTCAGAAAACAATAAAGACGAGGATAAACAAAATTCTTCATGCATCATTTGTTAAAAAAATAACAAGGAACTATTTTTTTTGGTTATTATTAAGCATAATTTGAGTTTAACATGGAAATAAAATGCAATAATTTAATATGATGCAGTGTTTGTGTGAAAAAATAACTTAGCAATCCATCCATCTATTATCATGAATCACTTTATTCTGGTCACAGTCACAGTGGTCCAGAGTCTATCCTAGAATCAGGGGGCACCAGGCTACGAAACTGCACCTAGGATGGGACACCGGTCCATTGGGGGTTGTCTTCGGATGCACGCAGCCCCTCGCTGTGGGTAATTTAAAGTAGTGGCAAATTACCCTGAAACATGTTTGGACTGTGGGAGGAAACCAGAGCACTAAGACAAACCCACACAGACACGGGGAGAACATGCAACTTCTGCCGGATTTGAACCCACACCTGAAAAGTCCAGGAGCCATGAAGTAGCAGTATCATGCAACCCTCCTTCCAAAAAAAAACCTTCTTTATAGAATAACTTTTTCAGTGAAAAAAGAAAAATTCATTGCTGTCAGGCGTTCATGGATACACACCACAAAACACATTTAATCCCACTTCCCCTGGTTTTGCGTGTGAATAAGAGATTAGAGATGGAGGCTTTAAACTGAAATACAGGGAAAGTTGTGAAATTTTATTTTTGGATCACAGAGTCATCCACCAGAGAATATATAGAACTAATATGAACAATCTACATTTCCATCCATCTACAGAACAGTTCAGCTGTGAGGATGTGGTTTAATCCACTCCAAGAAGTACAAAGGAGAAGAAGATTATACGTCTTAAAATGGGGATGTTTGACATAACCTTTTTAATTTAGACTACACCAAGGTCAAAGGCATCTTATAATAGTTCAGGAACAAAAAAAAATACATAAACCTTTAATCCAGTTTTCTAAAAGGGGCACTTACTGATCAGAGACCTAGTCAAGTGTGCACCAGCTGATGTTTGGCAGGAGCGCTTATCCACTGCAAGAAGAACCTAAAAGAGAGTGTAACTACACACGACTAAGGTCAAAAAGAGTATCTGTACCTTTAAAAAAATCCACACCTTCGGTGAAAAAGACAGTAAACACTTGAGCACGACATATGGAGACTAATCCTTATAAGTCTAGTTTAGGTCAGGAGACAGAGTTTAGGTCATATTTGCACTCCAGTGACTTTGTACTGTGACTCAAATTTTTGGATAAATGCATAAAACCTACCATATTGTAGTTATATCAACGGAATACGTTTGCACTCAATCACACCACATAGTTTGTCCCTGTGGAATGAATATTGTAATATTTATTGCTAAATAGCCTTTGCCAAATGCAGGCCTCAAGGAGCATCTGATCAACTGTTTACTGGTAAATCAGTGCGTGATTGTTAACCCAGTTCTAACACGTTCACCTCCAGCAGAAGACACGACCATAAAATACTGTCTGCTTGAAGTTTTTGAATATTTACATTTTTTTGTAAATGATTTGCCAGAGGGCCAGAAACAGAAAGCGCCATATGAAGGGACAGCATGCTTCACATGCCAGATCATTCCCAGGTAACGCCAAGCAGCTTCAGATAGGCGGCTCTTATGAGGTCACTCAACCGCGCTGCAAACTTTGCTGAATCTAGTAATATTAACTCATTCATTCATACTGGACACTTTCTGTTGTGTCAATTTAGGTTGAATACCTGGTCAAGGTTACAGTAGCAGGAGTGGGATTGAGACCCGGGTGCTTTGCATGTGAAGCAAAGATCTAACTTCTAAACCACCTGGTCGTACTTTAAGTCTCTACGAAGATGTTAGTTGCCCTAATAGGCTAAAAACTGGGTTCTGTGCCATATAACGCTGCTCTGTGTTGCACTATATCATCATGTGAGCCGCAGGAACTGCACATTCAGCTTGTCATATTACACCGAAGAACAATATTTCAAAAGTTACACACTCCAAAATAGCATTACTGCTTATTTTGTGTACGAATTAACACTGGGACTGGCACACGTGCCGTTTCATGTAAATGTGGATTTGGCACGGTACGAGCATATTTGCTGCAAAATAATGTATCACAGATGCATATGCTGCTTTTATGCACAAAGTCATAGTTTTTTACTGTTTAAAACACATTATAAACCTATGCATTTTTCCGTGAAACAATTTTTTTTTTTGTCCAAAAAAAGCAGCATGTCAGATTTATTTCCTTACAAATTAAGGAAGTTTCTGAAAATGATTTATGCTGTTTCCGCTGCTGATGTCATTCCCTATCCGCTGAATATTATTCATCTTATGAATGGTTCGGATTGTTCCAAGATGATGGAGACTGTAATTTTGCTCCTAAAAGTGTAAAAAGTTAACATATTTTGCAAGGTAAATCATATTTAACCGTAAAAATTAGGCGACCCTTGACCTCCAGCATATGGTTGTCTAATTCTTGGTACGTTCGGTACAGTTGTGTAATTCATTTCCTCATTCGCACAAGCAATTATCTGAGGGTTCACAGCATTGACCTAAAGCGATTCTGGAGCCCAGCTGCCTCCACATCGTTGCCAAAGTGGATTTTCACATCGCATTAATTGCACCAGTCAGTGTTTGTTTCCTGACTCCAAAATATTTTGACAGTGAATGTTCAGATGAGTGCATTAGGCCATAATGTTTGTACTTTTCAAACACGAGTGTAATGAGAGCATTAAAATAATATTAATGCATAAGAATTAGCTGTTTATTTCTGACTGAAAAAAGCAAAGGGCGTCAGTCCTACCTAAAGTACAGCAAGAAAGATCACGTGACCAGCGCAGATGTATGTTGTGTCATTTTCTGTTATTACACGCACGTCAAGGTGACCGCTTACATACCATCAGGAATAGTTAAGAAATTGCCACGTTTTTCAGTCTTGAGTAGTTTCACCCCACCCAGATTCAGAAAGGAAATTACAATAGACGTTATATAGAGCGTTAATCATTTTGGCCTGGCTGCCACCAGGATTTACTCCGCTGAGTCTAATGACATATTAAAAACATTACACGCTGTCATAGTGAAGTATAAGAAGTTGCTTAACATTGCCTAGAGCATAAATCGGTATGTAAATATTACTGACTTTGTTTGCTCTCCTTTGCGTGTGCTTCTTCGGCTCACTTGCCGATGGGCAGACTACCTGGAAACTCACAAACCGACCACTGAATACGCAGACGTTAACAGCAACGGGGGGCTGCGACCAGGAAAAAAAAAAAAGTGTGGGAAAAAAGAACTGATAAAGGAACACAGCAGATGTGATTTAGTGCACTTTGCAGTCTAAAAATGGCACAGAAATGCCCTGCATACTTTCGAGCCCGACAACCGGCTGTGTCGGTGTGTGACGGAACACGGCGGAACGTGACAGCGTCTCAAGAGGGTCGGTATTTAATCAATTCCCCGCCGGGACACCTTTTGAATAATTGATGGGCCTTTTCTTTGATGATTACCTTCCCATTACAGTATGTTGTGTCACGCAGAGGCCGGGGTCGGGGCCCCCATTGTCTGCCGCCCTCCGAGGCCGGCGTTGTCCGAAGCCGGCCTCCTTTGTGGAGCTGTCGCCTTTCTATCGTTCTCCACCGGCCCATTGTCCTCCTGTCCCGGACCTCTGACTTTATCACACCCTGTCAGCTGTCTGAGGGGATAAGTGCAGGTGGTAATAAAGTCTCTGGGCAGGAGAGATCCCAGCCCCCCGGGGGCCGAGGGTGGCCCCTGTTCTTACTCTTGCCTGATCCCGAACTTTAATTTACGCCGCTGCCGCCACAGACCACCCCTCCCTCCGGACAAAGGGTGCTGAGATACAGCTTTGCATTAACGCGCCCCAAATTAAACCTGTCAAGTGCTGAAGTCTTTCTTTCAGTACAAATTGCATTAGAGCTGGTCAGACTTTCTTTAGAAAATGCCACCGTTTTTAATTACATATAAAAGTAAACTCGTTGAGTGACACTTCATTCAGTGCAATTGTTAGCAAAGTTTTACGGGAGGGGAAAAGAAGGCAAAATAACTCGGGTGCACAAAACTAATTTTGAGTGGTGAAGAACAAATTTTAATATCAGAATTCTAGTCTAAGTGGAACCTTGAACAATGCAGAAGGTGCGCCGTTATGAACCGCCAGGACGGATGCGTTTCACATTGTCAAATTCTTTGACATTTTAGTCACACGCCTGCGACGGGAGACAAAGGTGCGTGTCCTTTTTACGCTGTTGGTCATTTCACACATCGCCGTGGCGAGCTGGATGGCTGCGGGGCTGATTTCCAAACCCGGCTTGATTTCACCGCTGCTTTTATTGTGTGCAAAACAAAATGTGGCAAAACAGAGGGCATGAGCAGCAACGTGTGCCAACGCTAAAGAGGACAGAAAATTTGCTTCAGAAAACCGTATTCGTAGCTCAGTACTCTGCTTACAACTTGAGCAAAGTGTGGTCCCAATGGTGACAATCGCCGAAAAAAGTTCCCAAAAACCCATGAAAGACATCAGGTTCATCAGTGCACAACTCCTTTTCTCTCTGCAGCCCGGGAAATGGACATCTTTATGAAAAAAAAATCACCTTTTGAAGATTGTTAGATTAGGGTTATCTTATGCTGTCCTGATGGACTGACCCGAAATGGAAGTACATGATGCCCAGGTCTACAGAACTTTACTCTGAACTCTTAAAGACAACGGTCTGGGATGGATAAGATCTCAGTGTGTAGGCCCCTCACCAGCATTTCCTGGCTGGTTCTTTACGTCATCCTCATCCTCCCGCTTGGCTCCAAAAGGAAATACGATACACATCTCACAAAATGATGCAAACCAACAGCTTCCTTGATGGGATCTGTTTATATAAGCCGTTGGGTGGAAATGTTCAATTGAAAGGGTGGTAAAAGCAAGTGACTTGTAAGTAAATGCCTGTGATTTTTTTTTAACTCAGTAAACTGGTCTCCTCATCACATGCTGCTGTTATATACACTTACAGGCCACTTTATTAGGAACACCAGTCTAGTTCCGGGTAGGGCCCACCTTTGCTCTCAGAACAGCATGGATTCAAATGGATTCTTAGTGGCATGGATTCAAAGAGGTGCTGGAAGAGATTCCTGTTGAGATTCTGCTCCATGTTGACTTTGTTGCATCAGGTAATTGGTGCAGATTTGTCAGCTGCACATTCATGCTGCCAATCTGCCGTTGTACCACATCCCAAAGGTGGTCTACTAGATTCAGATGTGGTGAATGAGGAGCCAGTGAAGTTCACTGAACTCACTTTCATGTTCGTGGAACCAGCCTGAGATGACTTGTGCTTTGTGACATGGTGCATCATGCTGGAAGCAGCCATCTTCTAATACCCTGCCATACCCTGCATCAAGGTACTTACCCCAAATAGCTCCAGCAAAAATTGCCTAACTGTTTTTAATAGGTAAGTCATTGTAAATTGCTTTGGAGAAAGATACTGAAAAAATAATGATTAAGCTGGAATGTGTGGGTTTGATTCTTATCTTCAAAATATGTATTTGTATTCATGTTAAGTATGCTGTTACCTTTTAAGTTATGCAGACTACGGCTGTGCCTTGATAGACACTCAGGTCTTTTATAGTAGACATTACCCACATGGGTCCCCTGTCACAACTATAGAGTGAGCAGGAGGGGTGGACAGCCACCTCCAGAGGTTTATTTTTCTCCCGTTCTTCTGCAATTGGGAGTTATTCTTTGCTTTTGTTTCACTCTCCTCTGCTGCCACTTTGCTTATCCAGCTGGTTAACTACAGCTATTGCTTTAGACATGGAAAACTCTTGTGCACCATTTCCTTCTTCACTGTTGGAGTCCTTCAAACTTTGTTCAGCGCTGTGGGTCACCAACGGTGGGAAGAGCGCTCAATAAAAACACTTGAATTAAGGTAAATATTTGCGCTTGTTTGATACCTGCTGCCATGAAGGTGGCTAAGCTGATTCAGTTCTTTTTTTCGCTATTTGCACTTTCATCTCTTGGCAGTTCCATCCCTGTAGATTTCCATCTAATTCTAATACATTACCCACCGCTACCCCCCGGTTTTTCCTGTTTCCTCCTCAGTGATCAGCTGCAAAAATTTCACCCGTCACAATCGAGCGTCTCTATTAACCCCTGACCCCTCTGTGGTGTGTGGCTGGGTTGCAGCTCACAGCCAAGCAAAGCCCATTAGCCCACTGACATAAAACAAAAACTGTTTTGACAGACGCAAATCAGCGCTAAGTGACACTGAACAATGACCTCCTTGTACAAGGGGGCCGACCCAACAGCAAGGCTGGTCTTGCAGCATTGATTTTGACATTTTCTGCCAGAACATCAGACCTGGGATATGTACGGCTGAGCATTTTCACCTTTGTGTTCGTCTCAAACAATAAGATAATGGCAACTATTTAGGGAAGCGGTCTTCTGTCAGATATCTTTGACTGGCTCAGCGACAAGTTATTTAACACATCATTTGTATCACCCATTTTTAGCCACTGGATAGCCTCCCTTGACTGAAATACGTAACTAGGAAAAGTCAGAACAACTTTTATCAAGATATTAAATAATTAAAGTAATACACATATGATGCCCTGAGTTGCAGGTGTTGGTTTTTGGCACCTTTCAGCGAGGCGGTTGTGCGCTGTGTGACAAGCGGCCCATCTAGCAGGGGATGAAAAGGCTTGTCCATTATTGTTCTCCTGACTGGCCACTCAAGGTCTTGGTCTCCATGTCATTGTATTTAATTTTCCCAATATTCTTATTTTGCAATCAGCTTGGCAGACAACTCAGTGGCATTTGTAGCTTCTGCCAATATGTTTCTTGGGTTTCATAGGGACTTTAAAAATATTCAATTAAAGCTGCAGTTAAAAAAGTGTTTAAGTTATTTAATTGCTGTATAATTTTGATTTATTTTTCCATATTGAGTTACACGGGTGATGTTTGGCTGGTATCTTCTGGAGTGGGAGACAGCCCCCTCTACTAGACTTCGTTCTCAGACCTGGAACTGGTTAAATTCGCTCAGTTAAACACGTGTGAAGGTGTTACAGCAGCTTGGATGAACTGTGGCTGACTGCCCTTTTCCACACGGAGGGATTCATTTCAAAAGAAATTAAGAGTAATGATAATGATAAAGCATCGCAGCATCTACGCCCGGTGAGGAATCTTGCGGAAAATGGGGGCCTTGACTGCAGAGCACATTTACTTGAGTAAAATCCCCATTCTTGAGCATCTGCAAATGAATGCTGCCTTTCACTTGTGCCGCCCAAATGCGCACCCTTTAACACTTCCCAGTGTTACCCAAAGGTTTCTTTTTCCCAACAGTCTTTCTTCTTTTATCACAGGATAGAGCAGTTGCTGCGCACATATAAATTGACATATTGTTTGTAATATCTATATAATGACTGGGAATTTGTATGAAAGATGTTGTGCTTTTTTAAAGAACATGTACATTGTAACTGTACATAGACTATTATAGTTCACAATACATAATATTATAGAAAAGACAAAACATACATTTTGTGTTCAGATTAAATAGGAGCAAGATGGCTAAGATGGAAAAAGGAGAGCTGTGGGAATTTTCCTTCCTTAAGTGCCACCAGGAAGAATTCTTTTGGGAAATGGGTAGTAGGGTCAAACTAATCTTGCATTATTTGAATGAGCTTTTGTATGTAATGCAAGACGAAAAAGTGATATTTTTAATTTTTTTTTGTGAATGGAAGGGCTGAGGGAGGTGTGTAGCTTGCTTTATTTCCTTGAAATGTGGAATGAGAAGAGTGCAGAAGAGAATTAAGACTGTCAGTTACCGGTGGAACAGCCTGTACGAAGACACTGAGTGATTCTTGCATGCAAATACTGCAGTGGGATGTTTGCTGAAAAGAAATTTTGTGGATCCACACTTCCTTGTCTTTCGCTCCCATGCACGATCAGTCTGCAGGAGATGTGTGCTAGGTTGCTTATATGTAAGGCATCCTTGCTAAGTTAAGATGCACCCTTCTCAGTATGGATTTAGACATAACATTTAGATTTAGCTTTACACTTACATTTAGCATTTTCTCATTTACATGTAGCGGGAATATCATGACCCTAACAAAGTTCAATTCCCCCAGAAATGAGTCACTTATTTTGTTCTCTTCTGATGATTTTTTTTTAAATTTTGAATTGCTGATATTTAAATAAAGCCTCTATAATAAAAAATAGAAAAAAAATGATTCTACTGATTTTGTGGATTACAGGTGTGCAGGTTTGGGGTGTTTGACTCTATCGCTTTATTGCTGAAGAGTAACTCTTTTGCCAAAAAAAGAACGTGAGCATTGTGAAAGGGAGGAGACAAACCTCAGTGGAACCCAGTTTTCCTTTATCGTCACCTTTAAGTGATATGCCAGCCGTACCACGAACTGTGCTTCTGGATCAGTGTAAATCTACCCAAAATAGGACAGCGGTGTGAGGACACAGAACAATTTCTGCGACCAAAAAAAAAAAACAAACTGCCAAGCTGATCCTGCTGCGATAATCTTTCCCCTCATCTTCAGCATGAAGAACATGTGCCTGGAGACGGAGAAGATGTATAGCTTGGTCCTTCTCTTCTGAATATACGGCAATCAGAGGAAACGTCTCATTTTTTTGATGTCAGCACTAGGTGGACTAACAATATAGCATGATGATCCGTTTCTCTTTTTTCGTGTCATAAAGTGATTACAAAAACTAATCTGAATTCACAGAACTTGAACAGTTGAATATTAAAAGTTCACGTATGATAAATGCACTCAATGTCTATTTAAGGCATACAGTATGACTAGTACAAGGTACTTCCAGCAGCAGGTTCACAATTCAGTACAAAGTATACAAACATAAAGTAAAATACATAAAATGGCCAAAAAATGCATGTTAAACTTTTCATACACAAAACACATGAAAAGGAAATTCTCCTGAAAGCACAGCAATGCCAGTATGTGTCTTCCTGGAATGTAGGATGCCTGAGTTATGAAATGCATTATGGTTTACATAACTGACCACGTTCTTGCGACCACGTTATGTTGCTTGACAGGAGTTTTGACAACATGGGGTGCTGCCACATAAAAAATGCCATAAAATGTAAATGCGGTTCTTTCTAATGAATGTCAGATGTTCTTTACATTTAAGGAGCATGAACTGCTAATAAACCCTACAAAACATTCCATTAAAACCAGCTGCTGGGATACAAAAAGACGTTTATAAACACAATTATTAGAACAGATGGGATTCATTATTACGGAATGTGTTAAATCTAAATGGAAGTCAGTAGCAGTCGATGTTTCACGTCCAGCTGGATGTTTTTGACCTGATTTCGTTCTCATTTTTTTGTGGCTTGTATTTCTGCATACTGTATTATGTTTAGAGACTAGGAGAGGATGTAATGGGAGTCCTGGTCAACACCGCTCCTGAGAATATTAGCAATCTTAATTTTACCCCACATTAATGAGTCGGTTTTAGATAAAACCCTAACCAAGTTGTGATTTCATCTCTAACAATAAACATGTTTTTTTTTATTATCATTTTCTTTTTGTATTAGGTCAGTATTGGACCTGGATTGTGATATCTGAAGAATGAAAACTGAATATTGCACCAACAGACATCTGTTAAGGTTAGAAGGTCTCGTTCATTGGGACCGTCTAACACAAATAAAAGTCTTAACTACAGCTTCATCACTGGAAATACTTTAGCTTATTCCTCACCACATGACAAGGCACAGTTTGGGAAAGCATAAAAACTACAAAATAGTCTGATGCATTTAATAATGGATCTGGCTGCGTACTGTACATGCGCAGTTTTCACAGTCACCTGTCACATAAGCAGCTTTAATGTGACAATGGCTGGTTTATTAATCCAGAAGCTGCAAAGCCAGCAAACAGGTGCACTGCTTTTGCAAACGTCCAACAGAGCAAAGAGCTTTGATATAAAAGGAGGCCTCTGAGAGGAAATAAACAGTAAGGCAGTGGTGCTGAAGCCAAGAGTGAAAAAATGCTCCATTTACAAAACGGGGACCCTTCTTGTAGCTAACAGTGCTTCCAAGTTGTGTCTGAGCTGTTATTTACTATCTTCACATTAACTTTACATTAAATTTTAAGTTAAAGCAGTGGCACATATTTTCAGTTTAAACATAGCTGGTAAGTTCCTCAGTCACATATCTGCTTGTATATTGAAGGCGGGAATCACTTAACAAGTTGAGAATCTCCTGCTGGAATGACCAGTTCCTCATCTGGTTCATCGCTGCATATTTCTATGTCAGCTACTTGTGGGATAAACTGCCCCCTGTCCCTTTACTGGTTTCTTACCATCAAACAGAACCTTAAATGTAACACTCTACTATTTCAGGCTGTTTACTTTAGATATTTAAACCCGCTTTTCATTTGGTACTTTAGAAAAACAGAGCAAGAAATTGACCGTTTGCAGTGAATGCAATGCTGCTGTCATGTCTTGAGCTTGTGAACTAAACCGACATGGGAATATTTCTTGCCTTTCACCGCACTTGTTGGTAAGAGCCCCCCTCTCCTGTCTGTGCAGCCCCAGAAGGGCTGCGTCAGTTCTTGGTGCTCCCATTCGGACTGGATGGAGCCCTGCCACACTTCAGTGGTCAATCTGACATGTTGTTCTATAAAGTACAAGGATGCTTTTGACACAATGTCTTTTCTGAGGCATACCAGTTAAGCCCTCAGAATACAGGAATGATTTAGTTGGCACTACAAAAAAGGAATATAATTTGCTTACAGGAAAAAAATCAAAATACCAAAAATTTTTCATATTGCACTTTTAGTATCAGATTAAAAAGTCATAGTTCTATACTTATATAGTAAATCATCACAATATAAACAACTGTCATTTGTTCCACCTTGGAATATCTTTATATTTGTTCTGTCATTTCATTTTGTGTTCATCAGGTAAGCTAACATTTTGTAAAGAAATACAATTTATAACAAATTTTAAACATCCAGAAGAAAAAAGCTCAAAATAATAATAGCCAGGAAAATGCATTGTTTTTTCCAGCTTTTAGGTAGCAAAAAATTTTATCTGATAGATTTTCCACCTGCATTGTGTGTTGTTGCTATGCATGTAAATAAAGGATTTGATTCACATCTGCTAGTAAATGGGAAGTGAAGAAGTATGCAGTTCAGAGCCTCACATCTGCTGGCCTCTGACCACATCCCAGCTCAAAATAGTGGTTGTTGTAATCATTTGGAAATATTGGTTTTATATCCATATTGGTCTGAGCCCTTTTATGCCATAGAGACCACAAGCACACATTCTTTTATTGTTTGATTCAGCCTTGTGCTGCTCTCAATGTCAATAAATAGACAAAACAAACAAAATATCTCAGAAAAAATAAAATATTTCGTAAAACAACAGCAGCAGATGTTGGGCAGTGGAGCATGGTTGTAAAATACCACAATGGAAAAAAAAAATCTTGAGGTTCCACAGTTTTTTAAGTCACCAGATGTGCTCCTTCCTCCCTCCCCCCCCCCCAACATTCTCAGTGTTCCAAAACCCAATTTACTTAAGCCCCTCCCCTTTCCTCCTTGTTGGTTCCAACGAAAAGTGGTGACCTGTTATTACCCGTCCACATGTTCTACGTTTGACATTGAGCATAGCGCATATCCACAGTTAAACCTAAACAACCTTTTTGACTATATATACACTTGCTCAGCAGCACAGTCATATTTTTTCCTGACAAAACATGTCATTACCATTAAAGACACAGAAATTCCCAGTAATTTTTTTATTTATTTTTACCATTAATTTTTTCCTTCGCTTTACTTAATTCTGCCTACAGCTGACACACGTCTTCTAATCACTTTAATAAGATATAACTCTTGCAATGCATCATGGGCCATCAGTTTCAGTGCTGTGGGTTCAACTCTGGTCCAGTTCTGTCTGCATGTCGCTTGCATGTTGCACGAATGGCGTCATGTCATGACAGAATTTTGTAAAGAAACTGTAAACTGTTACACCGATCATTTAAACCAGAGAATATTTCCTCCATCCATTGTTTTCCAT
Source organism: Arapaima gigas (assembly GCA_900497675.1). Lineage (NCBI taxonomy): Eukaryota > Metazoa > Chordata > Actinopteri > Osteoglossiformes > Osteoglossidae > Arapaima > Arapaima gigas. The sequence goes on along the minus strand of UFQX01000062.1, from coordinate 915,417 downwards.
TCAAAATTGTTCCCATAGCAACAGTAACTATGGTGAACAGAGCTCCTGCATTTGGTGTGTTTGTGCTCAATGTTGGAGAAATATGACCATAAATTAGTATCTAGTGAAAGGAAAGCCATTCTGTAGCGGTTTGCACTGTTCAATGATCAGTAAAATGACTCTTAATGACGGAAAGTATGTCATTCTCATTCTTTTCTAAGCATTGTACACGTTATGCTTATAAGCAAAGTCATGCTCAAAGTCACAGCAAACCCATAACCGGTGGAATTTATTGCAAACATATACCATTTTAAGCTTAACCTCAAATGACTCATATTCGTCTTGGGAATTTCTTAGAAAGTCCGGTAACCCTTCGGTAAAATGTCTACAGTGACAGTGGTCTGTTCAAAACCTTTTGTCATGGGAATGGCTCAACTTTTTAGAATACTGTCTATGAATGAAAAGGACTATATTTATATTTATCTAAACTGCAAAAGGAAATAATTAAGAATAATTCAATTTAGTCTGAGTTCCTCCATATCAGAGAAAAGAAAAACTGCTTATTTAAAGCTGAACATTACTTCATTCCTTCAGCTAGTCCTTCATATTAAGGACATTCTATAACTATAAAACCATTTAAATTATTTTGACTGTAGATATTGTATTTTGAGGTGAAAAATCTCAGAAATTACATGAAAAACGTGATTTCTGACACCTTCATCCTGATGCATTTTTCAAGATACTAGCTATGGTATATTTAGTGATATTTAAACAGCATGTTCAGTAAACACTCCTTTAAATCCATCTGCAGTTCTGTAAGTTCTGTTGGGCACACACACACACACACACACACACACACACACACACGTCAATGTCAAAGGAGAGGAATACGATTTGACCTCATCATGTGAGCTCTTGCTGGTATTTAGCAACGGAACAATACTGAAGTGAGATTTATTCAACGTGCATGTTCACTGCGACTTTTATTCTGTACATAATTTTGGAGAATCTTGCTAAGTGCTGTGAGGCAACACTGCCCTCTGCAGTAGATGTAATAAGCAGGTGTAGCCAGTAGAATTTTTCAGCAACCGTATAAATAAAAGAAAGGGGAGCAATTTAGATTCAAAAAGAATATCTTAATCCGATATTTCAACCATTATATGTATTACAGATTGGAAACTGCAGCAGTAGCAGGGGTTCAGTTTCAGAACTGCACAGGTAGCAAAAGACCACCTGTGCACGATTAAGAGATAGTTGCAGTATTTTATGGGTGAGCTGTACTTTTTTTATTTTTCAACCTTCTGCAAAAAGACTTTGGCTGTTGCCCCCCTTGGGTTTGGCTTCATACAACATTTTAACTCTGAATGGTGAGCTGCTGCAAATGTAGTCATTTCAGAGCTGTGCAAATAAATGGTCTCGTGGAGTTCGATCCTGTGACCCTGATTTGTGACTGAAGCCGTGTCATGTCATGGCAACCGCAAGCCGTCAACGGGACGCACCCTGTGATCCGCACTGGCTTCCGTCTCCTTTTCTCCTGGAAAAACCAAACCATAAGCCATATATGATGGAACTCTTCCATGTATTGCAATTTGTAAGAGGAAAAAAAAAAAAACTCTTTGCAAGAAGGTTTACCTTTCTCAGTCTTACAGGCACGGATTGGTGATACTCCAGGAGGTAATGCCAATAAAATTGTTTTTTTCCAAAACCAATCTGAGACACGATGGGATTGATTTCTGCATACATGTCTACTCTGAGAAAAACGGGATGTATATTAAAAAACTATGCATCTATAAAAGAGACACTGATTGCTGCCACCAGAGCTGGCAGAGATCAGACTGCTAAGGTGTAAAGAATCTGAATCTTCTTTATGTCAGATCTCTAAACTATTTTTTCCACTGTTTCCAAATTGATGGAGTTAACCGAAAGTTGCAAAAAATGAAGGTAAAGGTTCTAGATTTAGCATGGTAGTAAAATGTAAAAAAAAAAAACGTATGAAATGTGCAAAATAATACTTTTAACATGAAACAAGTTTAATTCATTTTATAAAGATATACACACCTCCTTGCAAACAGCACATGTTGCACAGGAACAGACAGCTGAGTGTTTTCAGCCATATCCTAACATTATTTCAACATTTCATTACAAAGTGGCACAGCTCGCATGTAGTCAGCTACTTATTTTGGTTTCCGCCAGGCGAATTTCAATACCCAAATATGTGGCTTTTTATTCTAATGTGTCTCTTTCTTGGAAATGGTTTCCTCCCCTCTACTTAAACAAAAGTGCCTTGTTAAGCAAAACCTCTGCTCCCTTTCATGCACCGTGCGGTTGCTGTTCTATTTGCACATGCTCAGACAAATTAGAACAACAGCTGTGTTATCCTGACTATTTTGATTTATGCTGAAAATACAGTTCAGAACAGCTAACCCTCTGCACACTTCTGTATTTGTGGCTCTGTGGCACTTTCAATAAATACATATTTTGGAAATGCCAGAATAATGGTTTTTGCATTTAGGTGGGATATACAGATATGAAAATCTATAGATAAGACAAATGATAAACTATAAATTGTTTAATTAGGTGACAAAAAATGGAAGATCATAAAACGAAAAGGAGTTATTTTCAGGCACTGACTTCAATAATATGTGAAAAATCCCCAGTCCCCATACATGTTTGGTCAATGTGGCAGATGGCAAATAAGGTTTATGTGTATAGTGACATGTCAGCAGTTGATCAATGAATAGGGTTTGTGGCTTGAAATGTGTGTGTGTGTGTGTGTGTGTGTGTGTGTGTGTGTGTGTGTGTGTGTATATATGTATGTATGTATGTATGTATGCATGTATATATATGAAGAAGACAATCAGCAGATGATGCCCCGCAATGGAGGGTATTAGATAGAAAATCCCACAGAATATTCATGACATTTGTTGTTCTTTTTTCTCTTTGTAGAATCCTTTGAGGTTGGGAAGCATGGAGTCCATTTCCATTACATGGTGTCTAGTGCGACGCACAATTTCCATCTCTTGTCACACATTTATAAATTCCACCAACACAGAAAAATGCCTCTGGTTCACATACTCTACAGCAAAATATGTTCTCACATCACAGATGTTTTATTGTCCAGTTTTGTCCTGTAATCAGTAAAGTTTAGTAAAATAGAATTAAAAGTTTTGAAAACTTGCCCAGTGATTTTGTGACTGCAAACACTGTGAACAAATCATCTTTATATTGTTTCTGATATCTAAAAAAAATCTCTTGATACCAACACCATAATGTGAACTTTTGCTCAAACTATTGGCAACATATATTTTTAATATTAAAATAATATTTATCCGATTATTTCATTACTTTTTGCACATAAAAATGTATTCCAAAATGTTTTATTTCAATAACTGTATTTATATTCAATTGTACGGAATTTCTCATTTCTTTTGAAAATCTTTATTTATACTCATGTGAATACACCTGATGCAAGACTTGATGATGACTTCGTATTCTTCATATTCTAGAAGAAAGCCCAGATCTCACAAGGGATCTGTTAATTTCTTTCAATGACTGACAACCTTTAGGAGAAAAAAAAAATTAAACAAAGCAACACACGCAAAAAAAAATTGTCAACAAATGGTGACAACAAGCTATTAACTTATTTGGATTGACTGATGGTTATGTCTCCAAATGAAACCTGACCTGCCAGCGCTACTGCAAGGTGAAGTTCATCTTTCAGCAGCTGCAAAACTTCACAGACACCCTTCTCACCCTGTTCACAACAGACATATTCGTCTTAATACACATTTAACTTCATAGTTGCACAATTTAAGGTACAATCGCACACCATTCGAGTTTGAGTCAAATGCCCTAAAAAGCAAAAGCAGAGATTTCCAGACGAAATATTACTTCACAGGCGAGTCCCCAGAGAATGGGTCGGCCCACAAACACTGCCTTCGCACCCAGGGCCAGAGCCTTCAAGATGTCAGTCCCCCTTCTTACTCCTCCATCCAGGAAGACCTCTGCTCGACCTCCAACGGCTTCCACAATCTCTGGAAGGGTGTCGATCTTAGAAGACAAAAACTTTCAGCATCAGTACATAATCACTGCACACAAACTGTGTTATGATTTCTCCATGTTGTAAGGAGAAAAAAAACTGAAACAAGGAATAAAGCCCATATGTGACCAGTCAGTTTTGCACTGGTGGCTTTACTGTTTCCATGGTTACAAGCCCCTCTACGCTGGAATGGAAATTACAGGGTCTTTCTGGACCAGACTGAGAAGACACCTCTTTTGAGTTATGCTGACACTCACGGTGGCCGGCACACCGTCCAGCTGTCGAGCCCCGTGGTTCGAGACAAGTATCCCATCAACTCCGTATTTAAGAGCCTCCTTTGCGTCTTCAGCTGAAACCGACAGTGAACCAAGTGCAGTAAGCTATTTTTAGCAGGAAAACCAAAATGGGTGCTATCATCTAAAGAGAAGAAACTCTTCATATATCTATTTTTAACGTTTTCAAAGCATTCAGAACACACTTTAAACTGACTGGATATTATGAAATATGCAAAAGTTTGATCAGCTGGGGGGGGAGGGGTCGCGTAAATGTTTGTAAGATGTAACATGTAAATGTTTCTACACATTACACAATAAAATGCATCACATCCACTCAGACATTTAAATAATTAAGTTTTTCTGCTCATTTTTAGCTTTGAGCAGTTAAGTAAAACCCATGGAAGAAATACAGTGATGCTGTTAAAAAGGGATATTCTGCAGGGATAAGTAGTCTCAGTTCCCATTAGTTTATGGAGTTTTATATACACTTTTGTTTTTGTTCAACTGTATGTTGTTTTGAAGAAAAAAGTTTGCTAAATATAAATGAGTTCAGTATCAAAATTTGATACTGGGAGGGAGGTGTAGATAGTCAGGAGGTGAAAAAAGATTTTATATCACATTTAAAAGTAGGCTTTCCACTTGTGTCCTATAGTTAACGGCTGAACTCACCTCTCAAAACTCCTTTTAAGACCACTGGCAGTGTGGTCATTTTTTTCAGCCAAGCAATATCTTCCCATTTCAGCGTGGGGTCGATGGCCTGAGCGACGTACACCGCCAGGCCGCTGTCCTCCCCATACCCTTCCTTCGAGGAGAACGCCAGATCAGGAGATTCAAAATTAGCCATCCTGAAATAAAGTCAGTTAATATTTTTGTTGGAAGTTCGACGTCATTGGCAGATTAATTTAGGAGCTTCCCTACCGAATATTGCTTTCTTTTCTCAATAGCACCTTGTTGCCCCTTTGCACGTTTTCTCTGAGAAGCCAAGAAAAAGATCCCTGAAAAGTTGAGGGGTTCAGCCAGTGACATTCATAGTGGAAAAAAGTGCCACTGTTACCAAAAATATGATCCACGTGTAAATGTTCTTAGCCATCAACTTGCAATAACTCAGCTGGAGGCATGAAAGGGGAAATGAGTAAGGGTACAAGGCGAGGTTCTTCTCTTGTTGGATTCATAAAAATCTGAAAGTTTCCTTGAATGAATACCATACTATAATAAATGTTAGGAAAGACAGACCCTATTAATTTATGGCTGTAGCTTTCCCAAATTTTCCAAGGACGTGGGGAGTTAACTATTTCCACGAATATATGGAACAATCCTAGATCTCCAGTCTGTGTTTAAACCATGTTAAATTTCAAAGAGCCTTTATATATCTATTTTCATTTTTAAATGCTGTGCTGGAGTCTTTTTTAAATATAGTTTATATACTTTAAATATAGTTTATATACATATGATTTATTACGTAAAAATAAAAAACAAGTCTTGATTTCATGGACATTTTTAAAATCTAATAAAATAGCTGTCTGTACTGATTTAACGTTTCCTCTTAATGCATAGTTTTTTCACTGCTGTGGATGCTGTTCTGAACTTCATGAATTTAATGACTATATTTAAAAAAGAGTCCAGCACAACATATAAAAACAAAATCTGGTTGGGAAACTATTTGTCGTGACCAATTAATATGATCTTCCTGGTCCCACTGACATGTCCCAGAACACTGTGCTATCCATTCTACACTATATGCGTATGTTACATGAATTATGCACCACGTATTTATTGTACACATCTGCAGTAAAAAATGCCTGATAGGTTGCCTTATCTGTTGTTTATGCTTTTTACTGACTTCTGAAAATTCCGCTGTTTGACCATTACAAAATAACACTGAATTTGCCCAATAAAAAACAGATGTTACTCTTCACTCATTTTGTGGCTTTTGGTTTGGCAGGGCTGGGAATGCAGCTCTCTGGAATTGTGGCTGGATTGTCTGCCTTGACACTGGATGTTTGTGGGTTCAGAGCTGGAACGGTGTCATACCGCAGACTTTAATTGTAGCTGTGGCCTCTCCTTGAAACTGGCAGCCTAGATGCGCACCGGAGAAGCCGACACGCAGCGGACGATGCACTAAGCGCACTGTGTGGCGAGCTGTGCCTTCACTATGACAATTATTACCGTACAATGATAGAAGCGTCAAGTGAAAGGACAATGATAGAAGTGTCAAGTAAAGGAGCAGTGAAATGAAGAGATTAATTGTGCACTTTTGTCTTTTGGAGAGCCAGTCGGTGAGTTTTCTTCTGCTTGTCATGGAGAGGGTTGCTCTGGTAGGCCCAAACCTTCCTTTCCCCAGCAACAGTCTTCAGCTCCTCCTGGGGCTGCTTTGGCATTCCCTCGGGGGTCCCCAACCATTCCCAAACCAGCCAGGAGATTGTCCTGTGGTCTCGTCCCAGCGGGATGTGCCCAGGATAACTTTGGTGGGAGTCGATCAGAGGGAACACCCCCAAACCATCTCAACTGACTCAACCTGGGTAAAAAGCGACTATTCCAAGGCTCTCCAAAATCACAATCCTGCCCACCGCGGTTTTTAAAGAATCTTTCTTAAATTTCTCTAATGTACAAATTTACAGAATAACTATTCTTTAAAATGCTTTCTGCTCAGAGTGTTGCTGTATGACTGAAGGGCTTCTCAAAGATATTTGGTTGTTTGGTCTTGATCCTGAGAAGCTAATTTTACAAAATGCTCTCTTACATTTTGTCACCCACATCCATCTAACATAAATGTCTGGTTGACTGAGACAAGGCTGGAGGTTGACTTAGTAGGGGTGCGAGCCAGATAATCTGGCTAACAGGGTGAATACAGGACTCGCTAAACAGTTGTGCCATTTCTTGCTGTGTTTCTAAAGGGATGTTGCTGTACAGATACACACAGATCTCTCTCGTCTGGTCAGCGCTCAGTCAAAACAGCTTCTGTTTGCCTCACTTGTTACTACAAAATGATAGGAAAGGATATAAGCTGAAAAGTGCACTTAAAGCAGTACAGAATCAACATGAGTGAATGAGACTTCAGCAGGAGTGGGTGGAGGTGGGCGGCTCTAAGACACTAGCCTACGTGAGATGGTTAGCAAAGGATTCAAGAGCGTCTTTCAGGTGCGAGTGGTGTCGAAAGGGGGTAGAACTACATAGGCGGTGATATGCATGGTGAGGGCGAAGCATGACATTGGCAGCTTTTTTGGGGAAATAGCTTGATGGGAAATCTGTTCTTCCACAGCACGTGGTGAGAAGCGAGGTTGGCAATAATGGGATAGACTGTAATGGGTAAGACTGTAAATGAACAGCGTGCTGGCACAGCGGGTAGCACTGGTGCCTCAGAGCTCCTTGGCAGTGAGTTCTCATGCGGGTTTGAGCCTATCTCAGTCTGTGTAGAGTATCTATGTTCTTCCCATTTTTTTGGGTTTCCTCCTAGTGCTCCTGTTTCCTCTCATAGTCCAAAGATGTTTTTCAGAAGAAATGGTCACTAAATGAAATGTGTGTGTGTGTGTGTGTGTGTGTGTGTGTGTGTGTGTGTGTGTGTGTGTGCCTGATCACCCGCTAATGGACTGGAGTCCCATCCAAGCTGTGCTCTGCTTCACCCTATGCTTCCAGTATAGGTTCTTGATCACAATGACCCTGAACTGGACAAGTGGTTGTTGACCATGGGTAGAGAGTGTAGCTGGAAAAAGGTTGTTACAATACAAGTTCCCACCTCAAATGAGGGGGGAGTTTAAACCGGTTGCGCACGTCATTTCGGCGTCTCCCGAGGTAAGGGGTGTCCACTGTGAGGAAGATGGCCTTGTAACCAGCCTTCTCAGCCCTGCGCACCAAAGACAGGGTGAGATTGCGGTCCTTGTAGATGTACAGCTGCATCCATCTCACTGTATCTGGTGCTGCTTCTGCCACTTCCTCGATGGTGGATGTAGCCCAGGAGCTCAGCATCATTCCCGTTCCGACAGACCTGCATGCTGGCGCAACAAACATTGTTAAAGCCAATCCAAAAAAAAAGAAAACTTTATTAAAATATTTAAAGAACAGTAACATATTTTTTTCATAATAACTGGTCAGATGAATGATATAATGATGGATGAGGCAGAAAATGTAATACATTTTAAATAAAGAAAATAAATCCCTAAAGGTATAAAAAATAGACAAGGCAGAATCCTCATGTCCCTCATTGCAGTTCCATGGCGCCACCAAGTGGAAGAAAAGTATTGTTTTTCTGCCCAAGAACAAGCAAAGTATTTTTTTCTCTCACCACCCAAGGCTATAAAGGTAATCTAATGTCTTAAATCTGTAAACAAAGGGCTAATTTTTAGTTTCATTGTGGCTTTAAATGCAAATTGATTGGATATTGTAAACAGAAAGTTTGTATCTCAGCCTCAAATAAGTTTCAGCACCACAGATAAATAGAAAATAGAACGCAGAGATGTTTGCCTTCACCACTGAAATATGCTGCCAGTGGGCAGTTGTCATGAATCAGTTGTTTTCCTTTGTAGATTCTTAAAACTACAATGCAGAAGCTTCCACCCGCAGCTTCACCCAGTTTTCACACAGGAGCGAGGCGCAAAGTTCGCTGGTCTACAGTTGCCGGCAAGGCCGTACCCCTTGCGGTCGCCATCTCCCCGTCAGGATGGGCCATTCGCTGCATGGCGGTGGCCGCCACACACACCGGCATGCTGAGCCGCTGTCCCAGGATCGAGACGGACAGGTCCACTTGGGAGACATCTCGCAACACGCGCGGGTACAGCCTCCACCTTTGGTTTTGAGTGAAGAAACAACTATCTAGATTCCTTCAACGTTTTAACTTTTGAAAGGAAAATTTACACCTTTGTTTAATATTCTTTAAAAAAATACACACTTTTTTTTGATTCTTGCACCTCCTACAATAATGGTGAAGGAGGCTACTGACAGCATGAAAACATTATAAATCAACTATATGGGAACCAAGCTTTTGTAGGGCTTTGTATCAAATTTTACCGACACATTTCTTTAATGAAGCATCATAGACTCGTGCACAGATATTCCAGCGATTTTCAATACCCACATCTTATGGTGTCTGGGAAAATAGGGAGGTATTGTCATCAACACTGTGCATTCTTTTTATGAATTGGATTTTTTTCCCTTTCCATTCCCTAACATTGCACCATTCTATATGGGCGGTTAAAAGAGTAGCTAGTAGCAGCAGTAGTAGTAAAAGAGTAGCTGAAACGTAGCTGTGATTGTTTGCAGTGCTTGTGCTCATAAGTACATTTATCCATCATGTATGAGTACTTACCTGGAAAATGCCGCTACGTTGTCAGCAAGTGTCTGCTGCTCATCGGCCCCGGAGAAGTAGTAGTCAAATATGGCTTTGGGGAGTGTTTTCTTGGCCTTCTTTTCATAATCCCTCACACACACGAGTCTCTCAGACATGTTTCCACTTCTCTGGGCAAAGGCGCCTCTCCCACACTCTCTCAGCGCATTTGGAACAGGGCTGACAGCAGATCTGTCAATGATTGACATGCTGGGTTTGTTTTGGTACTTTTTAAACTAATATTTATCTAACAAAAAGAGACTTCTGCTGTGAGCCCTGCAGAATGTTGCCAAATCCATGTTTATTAAAGTGACATAGTATGTTTTAAGTTAAATAACGCCCCAAGATAAACTTATGATGCCGAATATTTCTATACACTATAATGGAACTCAGGAATAATGATAATTTATTCCTGGATTAAATAATCCATAAATCTCTTATTATCATAGGCCTACACCGTTTAAACAACAACTTCAATACGCGTAACAACCTCATTGTTGCAACACTTAATTGTAGCCTTTAGAAATGTACCAAAGACAAGATATATATTCTTTTTTAATGTAAAAAGTATAATTTTTCATGAAGTATTTCCAGAAAATTCGTGCTCTGATGGATCAATAGATTAATTCTCTGAATTCCAGTTTGTGGAATTTGCTATGGCTCTAAGGGGTCTGTTAGGTATAATTTAAAGTTTATCTTACAACTGATTTTTTTCAGTGTCTTACAGACATTTTGATTCTATATTTTTCCACATGCATGTCCTTTGCTACTTAACTTGTTTAGCTAATATTAACAGTCTCCTCTGTTTAAAATGTTATCATTTGTTTGATTTTTTTTCTTCTGTTGAAAACTTTATGTTCAGTCAGTTTAAAGTCTCAGCATCACAAGCAAATATTTTTTACATGACCCAATGCCTCCAGTTCATACAAACGTCGGAATTGAAATGACTGGGAAATAAAATTAATGTGGCATTACTTACAACAGCTGACATGTAGATTTCTGCTATGCTTACAGGCAAAACAAGCAACCCTGTCGCAAGGTTCAAAGGGCACCTATAAATAATTAACATTTTTAGGTTGGTTTTTAAGAAGACAGACAGCTTTGCTCAGTGCAGTTGCAACTATAATTCCACCAATTGCTCTTTCTCAAGCATGTTAGACTGCAGTATTGATTTTTCACCCAAACATAGAAAAATCAATACGGTATTTAATGTTATTTTAGAGCTTAAACATACGCTCGAATCGACAGTCTATTTTTTATCCGCTCGTATATCTCACTTGCATACAGTAAGCTGGGTTAAGTTCCTTCCTCAAACATACAATAACATGAGCAGGCCTGAACAAATAACAAAAATTAATTTTAAAATGTGCTACTACAGTATACATTAATAAATTTTAATAGGGTAACCCAGAAAAAAACTTTGGTTTATTTACAATTTTGGACTATTTCACTATTTTTTTTAAAACTACATTTTAACTTAGCATGGGTGCTATTAGCTTTCCTTTGGCAAAGCATCCATCCTAAGCTCTTGTCACAAAGCTCCAAACAACTTCAAAGACTTGTTATTGGGAAACTATTTCCTGCTAAGACCGTGTAAATTCTTCTGAGTGTAGGATGCAGCCTGTCGATACTGATGGATTACCCACCTCATCGTCTTTATATAACCGTGCTCTGCGGCAGTTCCCAGCTCTCTAACCCACACAAAGTGTTACACCACGAACGCGAGGCAAATTTATCAGAAAGACCCAACACAGGCTTCAGTCTTTTTGATAAGAATTTTTAGGACGTTTTCCCCAAATCTTAAAAGATACAGATTTATATCAGGAACAGGTAGGTTTTCTGTGCGCTGATTACTTTTTAACTTATTCTGCATATTGGCAAAATATAGTGCCATAAACATAGTCATCAACGATAATAGTCTTAAAGACAATATTTTTCAAAGTATGTTAAGAAGCAAAAAGAAAAAGGCAAGGAATTGGTTCTGGGAAAAAAAGCATTTACTGAAATGGACAAAGATCACAAGATGTTGTGAATCAGTTGGTTGGTAGCAGTCTGTGAGAAGACAATTATATTAACAAAAAAACAAATTAACAAATAACAGAATAGATTTTTTAAAATCAGACAGTTATTCACTCTCTAAATATACAGTTTGTCTTTAAATTGAAAATGACACTAAAAATGAATACAATTTCATCTTATTTTCACTGCAGATAAATTCTGTGAGAATGTATTGCTTTTCAAAATTTACTTTCATAATACAAAAGTCATCTACACTACTATGGCATGATGATTTTTGTAGACAAAACACTGACACTAAACTGACTGACATAAAAATGTTATCATTATACATATATAAACACAACGACTAAAATGCAAAGGCAGAAAATAGTAACTCCATGCAACATATAAACAGAACTGCCAGCACACTGCTAGCTGACCGTAGCTTGTAGATCCCACCAAATTCACTTTTATAGCCAAAATACAGTATACAATATTTTTATTTTCAAAAATGCTTTTCTTTCCAACATTCAATTCATCTGTACATAGAATAAGGGGAACTGTGGCACTGAGAATTCACTGGGACAAAATCTGGCTTTTAGAACCTCGACAACAAACAGTGGAACCATATCAGCCAAAAAGGAAAAAGAAAGCAAAATACTTCCATAGCTTGTCATCACTTGCATTTAGGATTCAAATTCATAAAAAGGAACGGATTCATACAAAGATGAAAAAACAAGCAAAATCACTATTGTGGCTCTTACATTTGGTCTGTGTTATATGCACAGTGAGTGGGATCCAACAGAAGAATAATGTAAAACTAATTTTGCTCACTTAACGGATGAGGCAACCAGAAATTCCACACTTCTGGTATAATGTGGTCTAACCTTATTTTATATTACAGACATTTCATACTTACCTGGAACACCAGTAAGACACTTTTACGCAAAACAAAATTGCTGTAATATGTCAAAACACCTTTTAAAATTAATTACAATGAAGTAACTGCAAGAAATATGCAACCTGAATAAATATTACAATTCTAAACAAAATAAATAACACATATTTAAGGCCACTTTAGCCACTTTAGTGCCCGTCAATACACCTTACTGAGCTACTCTTGATCAACATGTACAATGGTGATTGTCGTAAAATAGCAAAATATTAAATGGATAGTTATTTACTTGATTTATTTTAGACTACTAGTTTTCATTTCCTCACTTTAATCTCATTGTGCCATAACAAACATAATGTAAAAAAAAAAATTGCAAAAGCCCTAAAAATAAGTTGCCATAAGAAAAGTACCTTACATAGAATAATCTGATTGCATAACAAAATAATTTAAATGTTTATTTTGTTGATGTAAATGTATTTTTTATGACTTGACAACACTTTATTTGGTAACTACAGGTACTGAAAATGCAGTATGCCTTTCTGCTTTGAAGTCTTTCCTGAAATGTGGTTTTTTATGCTCCATGACAAAGGATTAACTATTACATAGTAACTAGTACATTTTCCTTTTAATGTTAAAAGACTAATGTGGTTACTGCAAACGCCTAAATGGTTTCCTTATCATAAGTTGAGAACATGACCATTCAGATTAATAGTCACCTCTTACTTTTTATGCAAATGTTTCATTTGTCTCATAGTGTATTTGCCAGCAGGTGCTGCTGTACAATAATGGAGTTCACTCACTTGCCCTCTGGCTTTTCCATAAATAAAACATTCATAAATCGAGCAAGATAAACTTCAGGTGCTGACATTTCAATAATGCTAATTAAAATGAGAAAACCTATGACTGTCAGGTTAAACAGAGTTTCATTTATACAAGTTCTTGCAATGTTTTTATAAATATTTATATTTCTTGAGAATGAAACCTCCAAAATAATAGTGAAATGGCCGATTGTGCAGGATGTGATGCTACCATAAACCACAGGTTCAAGAATATGCTTTGACACACACACACACACACGCACACACACACACACGCACACACACACGCACACACACACACACACACACACACACACAATTATGCATTTACTGTTGAGTTCATTGTATAACATTAACTTCTATAAAAAATTATACATAAAATGACAGACATTTAATGTTAATGTGACCAAAAGTTGTAGTTTGGTTGTTTACATTATCTGTGCCATACTTTTTAACTCAAACATTTTTGCTTTAAAGCACTATATCGGGTGTGTCATACTGGAATACTGGAATATAAATGAGCTGAAAAGAGCTTTTTGCTTTTTCTTTGCTTAGGAGTAAACTCTGAGGCTGGAAAAACACTTACTCGCGTGATGACACAAAAGAGTACATTTTTTGTCAACTCTTACTGGTTATATAGACAGCTGGACAGTCTATAATGTGGAAATAAAAAACTGCTAACTTGCATTATTGGAGAGCCACAGCCTGCAAGCACAGAATTCATCCACCGGTTAGCAGCCAAGCGGTCATTTTGGATGGTTAAGACTCCTGTGCCTCTGAGCCTTGAGGTTTCCTCTTGCGAATTGTGCTCTCTATCGCCTCCTCTGGCATCTGGTGTTCGGTGGCACTGACGTCTTCCGCTGAAGGTGGGCTGTCCTCCCCGGCGGATTCCTCCTCTCCGGCCGACACCTTTGCGCTCTCGTTTTCTGCGTCTGATAGCTGCCTGTCCTCCGTCAGGGTGTCTTCCACATCATCCTCGGAGCCGTCCTCCTTCGTGTACACTTCTGCAAGACATTAGATTGATGAAAGTCCTCTGCATGGGAGGGGACCAATGATTCAGCACCAATGGACGAATTAAAAAATACAGATCAACAGTTGTGGAAAACTAATGAAGCGTTATTTGTTGGTGACTAAGCACCAACTTACACAACTTAAAATTTCACATTTACACAGCTGGATATAGTAATACACCCAAAACCTAATGAATTTACAAAGTTAATTAAAAAAACTGGGTTGCAGAAAGAAAGTAAAATCAGGCACATTATCTGTCATCCATGCCAAGTCCGGTGCTAAAGACGAGATTAAATATGGAAACAGCCAAACTGTCATTTTTAATGTTTCTAAATTTCATTTTAATTGGCTCTGTCTGCATGAAACATTCGCATCTGACAGAAGACTTTTCTCTAATATGCCCATTAATTGCTCTGGCTGCATTTCAGATTTAGCTCAAATTACTGAAATAACAGTAATTTGAAATGATTTCTGAAGGAAATCAGCTTGATAGGTTTATTAAACCTGTAATAAAATATACAGCATGACAAAGTGTTTCCACTGTTTGCTAAATTGAAACAACAGGTGAAAAATATACATTTGAACATTATATAACTGAGTGTTGAAACACTTTCCTGTTCAGCATCTGCATTCTGTTTTAACCTTTTTTTTTGGGGGGGGGGGAACCTTTGGCCGTGTTTAGCTTGTTTGGGAAGTGCAGAATGTTTTCCCCTCTGTGAAGGTGCTTCTAACTTTGGCATAGGTGCTTTCATAGATGCTTTAGCAGCAGCTAAAGTACTAAAAATGGTCAAATTTTTTCCTATCATTTTCATGATAGGAACAGAATCTGCCTCCGGAAAACCCCAGGTTCACTGATGCAGACCTCACCATACAAGTCCTTCTCATTTCAAATTATGTGTCATAATTGACTGTTACTGTAAAATAAAGTAAAATAAAGCATTGAAATTAAAAGCATGGGAGTCATTTAATAAAGCTGTGGCTTCCTGCCTCATTTTCCCCATGTTTATTCACAATCTCCACTATTAGGGCATTTATAGCACCTTTTGTACCTTGAAGATTATCAAAATCCTACACATTTGTAGGTGCTTTATTATTACCTTGTATTTACTATCATTTCATTTTTATTACACTGAGTAGCAGGTTCGAATCCCTCTCCTGCTCTAGTACTTTTGTGAAACATTCTTACTCTGAATTGCTCCAATAAACATTACCCAGCTGTATAAATGGGTAAAAAGGAAGTATCATAGTAGCCAACTTAAAAATGTAAGTCAGCTAAATCATGGTTACTAATGAGAAAACCTGTACTACTGTGACCACCATTATTACAATACTTACCAGATTTTATGGTCTTGTGCTTAGGTCTGGATGGGCACAAGCAGTCTGCAATCAAAACCAGCATCTAAAAAAACAAGACTGAATATTCAGTTTTAGTTCACAGATGTACTACTGCTATGTATAGCCTTTCAGCTATAAAACTGTTGTTAGTGTACAGCACAGGTGCCTAACCTTTTTTTCCATACAACACATTACAAAACACTTATCATATAAGGTTTTATGCAACACGGCATATTGCACAACAGGGCGGCAGATATCAAACTGCCGTTTTCTGTGCTCCTTATTTTTTGTCTATTTTTGAATAAATTACAGTTAAACTCTGAATCACCAAAATGCTCACAATGAAATGATGGAATGCAGTGAGCTACTGCCACTATTAACATTTGGTCTCCTCCACTTTCTGATGCATCCTGCTGTAAGAGGAAGCACCTTGAGGCCCTACACCATGTAACGCAAACCAATGTGGAACATAGCATGATTAATCAATTTGTTCAGCATAATGTACAAATATAATCATCTTGGGGGTAAATAATAAAAAGTGAGGTCATGCATGATATTGCAACACACAACAATTATCTTCAAACCCATTAACGGATCCTGTATACGTACCAAACCAAGTAGCAAGCCAGTAAACAGAGTTATAAGGGCAAATATGACATAAGACCCCCAAACTGGAACTCCAACAGTTTCTGTCAGGTAGCTGTGGATTTGCTGTGCAGAAAAAAAAAGATGGATTCAGCTTATTTTTGTTCACCTTTTAAAGGATCACTACATGCGTTTACAACATATACTTAATACAATTTACACTATACATAATACAATATTCTTCTTGACATGAATGCCATATCTGATTATACAAAAAATGTGACTCAACAGCATATGGCAAGCCTTTTTAAGCTTTATATGAGTATATGTGTCTTTCTCAGTTAATAAGAACTACTCATTTTTTATCTGACATTTGCAGGAAGTCCTGTTCACATTGTGCATATTGACTCTGTGACAGGTGGTGATACTCTTGAGAAATTCTATTATGAAAAATCCCAAGGGGTAGATTAAAATGAAAAATATCTTAACGTGTTTTGAATTGACTCACTCGCTCCTAAAAATACCAAGACAAAGCAGAAAAGCTCCCACGTACCCTGATCCACACTGACAGTTGGAAGAGTCCCGCCATCCCTGTCATTCTGGGTCAGAGAAACATAACCGACAGCAAAAAATGCAAATCAAATTTGGAGAAGGCAGCAAACACAAGGAAAGTCAAGCTCTCCACCCAGAGCCACTGTTATAGCTTGCTGCTATTGATTGCTTAGGTTGAGATTTCCCTTCTATCTTATCAAGTACCACTTCTCCCGATAACTGGTGTACAAAACAGATGTTCACAGGACAAAAGCTGGGGTGAGTACCTAGCTGCTCACGGTTTATCTTTGAAAAACCCTTAACTATTGTCAAAAACTCACGACTGCAATGTTTGTTACTATGCTATTATCAATTGTTTGTAATTAAATACATTATTACATATTTTTCAATTAACAGACTCACAATTTACTGAATAAACAAGTCATTATGCATCAACTGCCTAATGACAACAATGAAGTCTAGATACTTATGTTTAAAAAATTAAAAAGGGGTTTTTTTGGAATATATTCTGATAGGTGATGGTTTTAATTCCAACAGAAGAAACCCGTACCAGTGTCCTTATCAACCTCAGTGTTGGCAAGAGCATAAAGGACACCTAAACAAAACAAAATGACTAATTCCAGAGGAGCAGAGCTAATTACATGAGAGAGGAAGGCGATTTCCACCCTGGAACTGGTTCAACTGCCTCCCACTTCTTCTCGATGATGTAGTTCTGGAAGTCTTCCGCTGCCCGCGACGACAAGTATCTGCGAAAACTCCCATCGTTTGCACTGTGGCAAAAGAAAGGATGAAAAAGAAATCAATAAAAACCTTGAAGGACTGCAACACAGGAGCAAAACTACTGATATGAAACGCAAGCTGCTGTTCATATCATAAGAACTCAATGGTATGGAAACAAGATTTAACCAAACTGATTACGGTTAGAACCACTGACCAGCTTTTCATAGTCAATTACGAAACTCGTTCTTCTGGACAGGTCACATAAGGAGTAACACACAACATTACAGAGTCTTAGTTTACTTAATATAAAGTGCCATTCACTCCTCACCACTTTAACTGGTTTTTTAAAGCAAAACTGACGTATTTTGATTAACTGAAATAGGCACAAATTTCTCTCAGGGCACAAATTTTACCTGTCCAATCTTTTCAGCTCATAATAGGGGGATAGATATAAAATACACAATAAATTGAGGAATAAACCCACATAGACCAGTTAATAGGAAACAGTGTGGCAAACACGTCAACATTTTGCATTTCGTGAAAGCGGCATGAGCGAAAAAACTGTCAGTTTAGATACGGCAGATGGAAACCATTCATAAAGGTTTCACAAAGGTACAGACAGTCGAAAAATATGCTCAGAAAAGATACAATATTGAAATTGATCCCATGTCTGTCATTTTTTTTAATCTAAAGAGATTTTTATAGAAAAACAACTAATGCATAAGATACTAATTCTTCTAAATTCTAGGTGTTTGGGTCAGTTTGTTCCCCTTACATAAAACAGATTGAATGATGTGAAATGATAAAATACTGAATGTATGTATGTATATATGCATTTCTGACAGGTTGCTTTATGCAAACGCAACGACAGCCTTCAGTTGTGTTTATGAATATGTATCGAAACATTGGGACACAAGAATTGTATAATGGGGTCTTCGGGGGAGTGTGAAGTCTTTACATAATACTGCAGCTATTTGTGCTGAGATAGCAGCAGGTGAGGATAAGCAGAATTCTGTCAATGTGGTTTTCATTACTTCGAACCATGTTTCCTGCACTTGGAAAACCACTACAGATGCTTAAATTGACCATAATTCTGTACTACTGCGGATTATGTTGTTCTTCATGTAGACTTTATGATTTACAAGCAAAGGAAAACAAATTCTGGAAAGACTAAAAGTGAAGTCTGAGGTGGTAAAGTTAAAGCATTTTAATGAGCATGTTATCAACAATATAAAATTGAATTTTACCTTTCTAGAAGGGACAACTGCATAATTTCCTTCTAGGGCT
Organism: Arapaima gigas; assembly: GCA_900497675.1. NCBI lineage: Eukaryota > Metazoa > Chordata > Actinopteri > Osteoglossiformes > Osteoglossidae > Arapaima > Arapaima gigas. The sequence continues at coordinate 896,606 of UFQX01000062.1, read as the reverse complement.
TTATCCAATATGTTTGGCTGCAAGTTTTTGCTGTTAAAAACGTTAGCTGTTCCTGTGTTAGTGACACATACTTCTTCACAAGTTTTAACATATTTTTCTTCTGTTTTCCCACAGGGTCCAAACAGACTGCTTCCATGATTGATTTAAGTAAAACACAGCTTCTGATACAAGACCAATATCTTCAAAACGTATCGAAAAGAACTTACTGAAAAATAGTTGGCAGTGTAGTGACTAAGAATCGTCCACTCAGACCTGTGAAGAGGAGGAACAAAAGAATTACAATGACAAAGAGCCATATTCCCCATATTCTCCATCACTAGGTGTGAGAAGTGCATTTAGATAAGTGTAGGAGTTTATTTTAATTTTTTTAAGTCTCTTAGAGCAACAGACTGCAATAATATTGCTGCCATTCTTTGCATAGTGGTATACCATGGTAAAGAGCTCTGTTTGAAAACTAGGTTACGCCTGAGAGAAGGCTGTTTGCAAAGGGTGCTGCCGAGATAATGTGTCTCTCAGTGCTTGTGCGGCTGGGGAAACGCTCCATTAAAACCCCACTACAGATGTAGGATGGTTATTACTGTGAGCTGAAGTGACTCTCCGCAAGCCTGCAGTCCGTTGCTCGAACCCACACTCGGTATGTGGTTTTCGTTAGGGCCTGTTGATTTTTAAATGTAACTGAACTGATGGCTTTTGGAATTCATTTTAACGTACTTGTCCTTTTACAAGCTAAGCAATCATTTATCCATCTTTCCATTCATCTATCTATCTTTCTATCGATCTATCATCACAAACCAGATGTCAGATCTGTCCTTTAGCCGATATCACTGTCAGTAAATATTAGGAACTGGTCAAGCTCCTTACGTGTACTTCTACCTTTTTCTCAGTGTGACAGGTGGCATTATTAAATTTTTAATTACAGTTATTCCAAGACAAAACCATAAATTATGTATGAGTTCACTGGTTATTTTGTCATACTTGGCTGAACAGACACAAACATATGGTGATTTCAGCATAATGAACCCTAAACAATTTACATTTTCATTCTGATGTCAGACAGACACCTTACTGTTTCCAAAGAAAGCAGGCAATTCTTACATTTTAGCACTTTCAAGGCACACCCAAATAAACTGGTAAGGGAAATTTCTCTGAAAAAAAGTCTTGCAAAATTTCTCTCAAGAGGTTCAGTGGGTTGTACCGCTTTGCCTGCGGATACAGGTGGCCTGACAAGAGAAAATGTGTAACACTCTAGAAAATGGTTTTAAATGATTTCCATCAGCTTATGAGTTACATGAGGAAACGGCTCTTCCTTTCTCGTTTAATAATGCAGACAAGTCTTACTTTAGGTTAAGGAATTGACATCAAATTTTAAGTTATTTTTGTACTGATTACTGGAAAATGCAGGAAAGAAAAAGAAGGGAACAGCAGATTTAACAGCTTTGTAGGAGCTAAAACAAAACAGCCCCAAAGACATTGATCACTTCAAAAATTAATAGGGCACAGCATGGGATTGATGTTCAAGTCTGAATATCTGCTGTCTCTTCTGCCTGGGAATAGAAAATCCCACCGCTGGTCAGGCACAGAGGAGTCCACCGCCGGGCCGTGGCAGCTGTGTATATGATGATGGACGAGGCCGCACGCAAGAGACTTTGCTGATGCCCACGCAACTGCAGTGCGGTGCTTTGTGCTCAAAAGGCCCAGAAGCAAGGGCCTGTCAGGTTCCACACTGCTGAGCATGAAGGAGCGCGAGAGGAGCACATTGATTTTTAAAGAGGTGCTGAAGAGGAGGCTAAGCACAAAGAGTGGGGCACATGATTGTTACCCTGTACCCCCGCAAACACGTATGTATTGCACAAACACATGATAAATCATGTTGGACAAAGCTAAATAAACAATAATGACTGAAGGAGGGAGGATGATGATGATGATAATAATAATAATAATAATAATAATACAATTTATTGGATAGCATAGAGCCATTGCTTTGTAATCTGAAGGTGACCAGATCAAATCAGACTCCTACAGTACCTGACCCAAACTGTTCCAGTAAGAATACCCTCCTGCTCAAATGGGTAAATCTTGTTAAGATGTTTTTAATACATGTAACAACTGTTTTGTGTTAATGATAAGTTTATTGAACTGGCGAGTACCCTTATTTTTGTATAATGTCTGTAAATTGGTACACTAACACAGAGAGAGGGTTAGGTGGCGCTGGATAAGTGCTGCAGCATCAGTGGTCACAACATAAGATACACACCATGTGGTCCACATTAGCACGGATTACAAAGATTACAAGCAGGATTATAAATTTCATCCAATCTCATTTACAGTGAGGCCATCTCAACTGCCACTGGAAACTAACCCGATATTCTGTAGCAATGTTATTTGCTTAAAAATGAGTCATCTTTCCAATGCTTTATTACATTTTCAGAATTAACAGAGCTACGTATGAATACATAAATAAAGCATTGGGGCCTGGAGGCAATTATACCTAATTACAGTTCAAATTGCAATTATTATTTAGTCACTTTTATTCTATTACTATATTTATCCCTGTTTCTAATTGTTCTGTAGATAGTACCTGATTTTTAAAGTATTTTTCAGACCACGGACCATTATTTAACCCATCCAATGCATGCATACATGAAAACTGATTATGACCTTGTAATTGTCTTGAGTGATCATATTCTTTAAATTTGAAGGGAAAAACAGGTTTCATTCAGGAAAACTGCTTCACCTATAAATATAATTTTTCATTTAAAGAAAGTCATGGACGGTGTCATGCTGGGAATTACCGAAGTACAGCCCTATAATTTTCAGTGTGAATCTCCCCTGGGTTTTCTAACCATGGTCAGAAGGTAATCAGTCAGGAAAGGTAACAAGAGTGCACTGCAGTCATATCTCAGCTGTTCTCTTGATAGGATCGTATTTGGTGCCAGTGTTGTTTAAATGTGCTGTACACTATCACAATCTTCTCAACATTATTAAGTAAAAATGTCCTCTGCAAAAGCGGAAAAGCATAAGAAGAAATTCATGGTAATTGAATAGGTGTTTAAGAGTGTTTGAATGATATTTGGGGAAACCGATTTGGGGACAAGAGAGGTGCTGGGAACACGTTATTTTTTCCCCTTTGAAATTATTGGAGTAGAAGCTCCTACTCTCCTAAAATTTGCGATCACACACATTTTCAGGAAGAGATTAGATTTGGATAACAAGGCATGTCTGCATATAAATATATAGTATAATCTGCAAAACGTGCAAACAAGGCATGGAATAATATTTTGATCTTGAACATAAAAGTCAGTTTCTTCCGATTATTCAGACATCAAGACGAAAACTTGGCAACAATAGGGTCAGGATGTCAGAAGCAGCACAAAGTGAAAACCTAATGGGATTTGAAACACATCACTGTCGGCCCAAACTGTGCTGCTGACAAACTTTACTCCACCTGGCTGCTGAGTAACGTCCACCTTGCCCACGGAGATGCCAAGTGCTGTGCTTTGTTTGGCAAACTCTTCCCAGTCACCCTTGACCTGCTGGCAAGCCGGGCACCATGGGGCAAAGCTGAAAAAAAAATCATGTGCAGGTTCAGCAGTCTGGGTGTGCAATCTGTCTCATAAAAAGGCACATACTGCACAGAATCAGCCTCTGCCTGGAAACACAGGTCAAAATTTTCATACACATAACAGTCTCACAAGTGTGCAACAGCTTTCTGTCCACGTAGCTCCACAATGATCACATCCCTCTAACTGATTAAACCTGGATTTAGACAGGTGTATGAGCATTTCTTATAATATGTAATATAATAATATTATTTAACAATATCATACATTATCATATTAGATACTATATGCACCAATATGAAGTTATGATCTTTGTATTCACAACATGAGTCACGGTGATTTATAATCTCCTTGAAAATTCTACAGCTCTGTCTTCCAAAGTACTCAAATGCCATTTTATATTTACACAAGACCTGACTTATGTCACAACAACTGCTTAGACCAATAAATACAAAAGCGTAGGATTCAACCTGTTCTGACTTTACAGTGTTCTTTTCCTCCATTACAAAGCCCTTCTCAAAGTGTATTTCTTGTTTTTTTTTTTTTTAAACATCAAATATATGGTGAAGGGAAAGAATCGGAAATGCCAAGCAAAGAAACTTCAAAATGTCAAGAAATGTCACAGGCAAACCTGCAGGCAACGGATGAGAGCAACATGTCTTGAGTGTCTGTTTATGGCCTGCGGGTGTTCATGGATGGTGATTTAAGCCGTTATTCTGACAGCACTGGTGACACATGGCATCAACTCATTTGGTTGATGGTATGTATTCAATCTGTGCCTTCACTAGAACCATACCCCAACCACTAAGCTCCCTCCTCCAAGTCGCTGCGCAGGCGGACATCTCCTGCAGCTGGTTTGCACAGGAGTTTGACCTTCTATTACTTTTGTTTGAAATCTCAGCAGTGTGTTTACTCCCTGCACCGTCTAGACAGAAACATCCCGGTGTTCTATTGACTGAGTCTGGAAAGGCCTGGAAGGCCTGTGCTTAGGTGTACCAACTGTACCATCTCTCAACAGTGAGCAACAACTCCTTGACCAGGTACATTTCTTACATATTTCCCATAGATCTTAACTATTTTCTCAAAACAGCTGTAATGCCATCTTAATTCAATGGCAAATTTAGGACTCCACACACCAGAAGAGCTGTTGGACATGACTGGGGGTACTGACAGGAACTGAGAAAGCTTTTATTGAGAGAGGTGATTCTTTACAAAATAAGAATTATTCCCTTCTTTGGAGGAAAAAGCCTTATTCACTATCTACTACCATTATGATAAACATATTGTTTCAGCCAGTGTCCTATCTGGGGGTAGTTTCATAGAAGGCCACCCAGTTATTCCAGGATAGGCTCCAGACTGTGGTGACCCTGTTCAGGATTAAGTGGTTAACAAAAAAATGAGTGGAGGGATATTGTTTCATTGTTTTCAGGTGTTACAAAATTTGCAGAAAACTTTCTTGTGTATCTCAGCTCTCGAAGAAGTAAAAAAACATGAATAGTTGACGACTAGTTACTTTCAATTATCTTACATTCTGCAGAACAAATTTATCTGGAGGATGCACAATGTAACCATAAATGCAGATGCAAGATAACTCACTGCAAGTTCTCCTTCAGTGTTTGCAGTCTATTATGCCACCACAGATGCCCCTATTCCTTAGCTTGCTAGGGTGTTGATCTGTTTATATGATTGGATAGTATGTAATAAAGGCTCAGAAGTTACTGAGCTGTATGCTGCCTGTTAATATTTTCATTTTTCTCATTTTAATTTTATGTACTTACTGTATATGTGCACTCCACATGTAAACTGCATACTGCAGAATTTGCTGTGATATTACAGACATAAACTGTATTAAAATAATATTCCTAAATGTCCAGACGTTGTTCAACTGGGAAATACCAAACTTGATTTAGCCAGATTATAACAAATATCCAACTTGAGGAGGTCTGGGCAGCCTAGTGACTGGTGTACTATTAACCCTCAAATTACCACATCTTTCTTCATAACAGCTTGTTAAGATGCTTCGTCCAGCACTATTATTCCTGGGCCAGACAGATAAAGCGATTCTACGGGAAACAAAGAAAACTCACCATGCCTTGCTAAAATAGGAGGAAACTTCCTTTTGTGCGTATAAAAAATGGTATTTTCGATAAACGCACTTAAAGAAATAGAAAATGTGAATTAGTGTTTTAAACTAATATTTATGACTGGCACACTGCAGTCACAAATAACTCAGTTGCCAGGTATTTTGTAAGCGCTGTGGTTATTTAGATAGGAAAGTGCTGGTGCTGCCCACTGAGCTGCAAAAGCGCACTTCCGTCTCCACACAGCGGCTAAAACGGTCCTGCATTTAAATATAACTATTAAAGCCTCCAGCTGCCCGCGAGCGACGCGTGAGGCGCGAGACCTGCTAGGCGCACGGAGCGGACCGGAGCTCGTCTTTTATACGTCATTTTTATTCTGACATATTTGTACTTACAACATAACCATCCACTGGCCCTGGAGGAGAAGAGTCCAGTTGGCGTCAGTGAGGGTCTGCACGGTGTCTCGCGCTCCCTCCGCGTCCCCAGCCGCGCACACCTTTACTGCCACAGCAACAACGAGGCACGCGAGGAGCGCTAGGCGGCTCGTGCTGCGTGCGGGGTACCGCGGCGCCCGCAGCCATCGTGTCCCCGCCATGTTGACTGAGCACATGATCGCGAGCCACCAGGAAGCGGAGCGCGCGCTTTTCTAAAGGTGGAACCGGACGGAAACTGTACCGCATTTGGGCGCGAAGTGCACCGCTGGTTTACTTTTCTTACGGATAAATTACATAATTATATACAAATTGTGGTAGATGTGGAAAAAAAATAATAAAATAAAAAATGATAATGAAAATATATTCAAAATATATATTTATTTATTGTGCAGTGTACCCGTTTTATATATATATATATATATGCACGATTTTTTCGTAGCAAAATTATAATTTCTATATAATCTGTATTATTCATGTGCATAATCTGTACATTAAAAATCTATACAGGCGATAGCATATACTGTACTATACAGGAGTTTTACGTCACTTTGGAGAAACGTGTACCTCGCACACATAGCTTAGAGTGATGATTTACACTCCTACAACATCCAAAAAATGTATTTACATTTTATAATTTTAAGGAGAACCTATTAATGGCTGCAAAAGGCAGAACTGAATGACAGTACAGAGGTGCTGATCATGGCAGCTCAGGAACAAGCCCTCAGCACCAGGCCAGAAACGGAGGTGCCGCATCACTGAGGGACTTCCACATTCAGACGCAGAAACAGGTAATGGCTACCCAACCAGATACAGTGGTAATACACTGGTGATACATTTCCAGAGGAGTACAGTCCTAGGAAGAGCAAAAGTAGGGTGCTCTCACACTCCCAGACCTTTGGTAGAAGGCCTGAGTATGAGGAAAGTTATCACCCACAGGAGGAAAAAACAGGGCGAGAAAAAAGCTCAAACATATCAAAAGAAGCCTCTTCACTGTGTATTTGCTGTATATTTCGGGAAAAATGCAAAACATACTTTATGCACTTTATATTTATGGGTTTGTACTTATACACTTACTAGGCTTTGGAGGGTGTAACACGCAAGAAGCACTAGGTGAAAGGTGTCTGAGATGTAGTTATGTAGCGCTTCCATAAAGACCTTCAAACTGATCTTAACAGAAGCCACACTGTAAAATAATGGTGAGTTAACAGTATCCCAGCATTGGCTCAATGTTGAATATAACATAATTGGGTTGTTTGAGCCTTACTTGCTTCCTTTCAGCTCATTGCTGTTTTCAGAGGGTCGTTCACAGCAGTCTAGTATTTTCATTGTTTTTTGTTCATATACAGTATATAAGCCTTTGAACAGGCATGTAAAATTAGGGTTCAAGAAGGTCGATGTTGGAATTCCCAAATGCTGGCACTGGATGGTGATAAAGTGTCTTAAACAGTTTTTTTTTTGAAAACCTGGCACATGTGTACTGTTCATGCTTTGGATATACCCACTTGAAAGTTATCAAAAAAGTACTTATTCCATAAAGACCTTCAAATTGGGCCACTGTTGGATGCAACACATAATTGGGTTTTTTAAACCTAACTTGCATCCTTTCACTTCATTACTGTTTTTAGAGGGTTTTTCCACAGCAGTGTTAAGTGAATACTATGCAAGTCTGTGTTGTTTAAGAATATAAACTCTTTAAGGTCAGTTATATAGCCCAATAACCTGAGCTGACCAAATGTTAACCAAATGTTTGCCCTATTCTATATCAACTCTATATCACCTCTGCCCAGGTTAATTTTAGTTCAGCGTTTTTTTTCCAGGTGCAAGAAGTTCTTAAAGTACCCTGTGGACCTTCCTAGGTTGTAAACTGTCTACCTCAGGAGGATATTTTCAACATTTTGTTCCCACAGCAGTCTTGAAAAAGAATCACTGAAGTCAACACACCTGAATTTTAGAAAGCCTGTGGAGAAATATGCCCATGTCTGCTACTAAAGAGTTGCTTGGGGGCTTCACCTTTTACCTGCAGAGCAATGTTTTTTAAAAAAGAAAAGTAGTTTTTTTTTCTTTCCCAAAACAGTTTTAAAAACATCTATTACAGCAAATACAGATTTCTCATTAAACTAAAATGTTATGATTTGGCATATCAGTCAAGGATCTTGGAACCAGGTACTGCGGAAGTTGACCTCATCAAGGATGCAACCATTAGGCCTCCTTTATACTTGCTAAATCAGATTTTTTTACTTGTTATTTATAATTGAAGAGTCCACTTACTTTGGGTTGTTGAAACACAGTTTTGAACCAGTTGAAATTATATTATGAAAGTGGAACTCCATCTGAAAAGCTATTCAGTTTCAGCGATTATGCTGTCTGTTTTCATTTTGAAATAATATATTGGTGGATATCTGTGGCAATAAAAAACTTGTGCTGAAATGAGCTTATGCAGAAGGACACAATATCCTATCAAATGTATCAGGTTTTATTGGAATAGAGCTTTCAAAATTGCAATTATTACTTCATAAACTGAAAAAAATTCAAAGGACTGAGAACAGTAGCACAAGTGGTATGGAAGAGAAGGTGGAATGGTGCTTTTGACTGAGGGAAATGTGGGCACCTGTACCAGTTGCATAACATACATTTTGCAATTCTAGAGAACAGAATGTGCATTTTGAATCTCAAAAGAGGATTAATTAAGGCATTTGCTTTTGATCCTCCCTCCTTTATTCAGTCTATCTATCTATCTATCTATCTATCTATCTAGCAGTATATCTGCCTGTCCATCTTTTTGTCAGTCATGAAGGCATCTATTAATGCTGGTAAAATACTGTATGTTAAAATTTCAGTGCTAGTTGCCTTCAACTGCACTGATATGGTTTTCTGGCACTTCTGAATTTTAAGTTTTCCCTATTTACTGTTGCACAGAGTACCTGCTCTGACTGACAATAACCCTACTGGTCTCCTTATTGCATGCCATAAGAGTTTATGTAATGTACATTTTCTTGATCACAACAAATAATGACAAATATTGCTTAGCAAAAAAATGAAGACAAAGGAACACTATACTAGTGCTATCATTTTCTCAGTCCTGTACTTGGAGGATGTGTCTAAGCAGAGGATGTGTGGGTGCGTAATGTTAAAGGCAGAAAAGTCACCAGGAAACTCTTATTATCTTTTCCGTAATTAAAGCTTTTAACGTGACTGGTGGAAAACAGGCAGCCTTTGTAACAAAGATGTAATTACTGCAAGTTTTTTTAAATAGTGACTATATGAATAAAAATGTTGCATAATGCCACTCAGCGCAGAAAACGGATTTTAAAAAGACACAAACTGACAGGCATTGCAGCATCTGGAGATCAAATGGAACTGAACATACTGGGGTCTTTGCAGGCTACGAAATGCAGTGATACATAGTACAGCATGCAGAAAGTTTAAGTTGCCAACCAAGAGGGGCTTTATTTTTAAAAGTGGAATTGCAAATCTTGCAAGACGTTTGTTAAAACTTACATGCGAATAATGTGGATAATATCACATGGATAGTATCTAAATGTGTTATTGTTTTGAATTGTAATCCACCAAATAAATACCTGGCTGCATAAATACATCATCTTCTACTTAACTGAACACCTTAGAGTTATATTTCATTGCTGTGTACACATCCCTTATAGTTATAGAGCCCAGAGTGTTGTTTTTATTGTTACTGATTATTTCATTATCTTCTGACACATGAACACAATGGGTTCTGAGTAGTTTTGAAGTATATAATTTGTTGTCATGCCAGGTGATAATCATAGCTGTGCGACAACATACTGTATGTTATCAGCATTTTTCCTTTGGCATTTTTTTATTCATAATACTATTGAGATAGTTGTGCCCATATGCATTATTGTCACCTGTATATGCTTTTCTTCATCCATTACTATGACACCCAACTGTACTAAAGTGATAAATATAGAATGGTAGAAGTGCACATTATTCAACTAAGTGCTGAGTGTAGCATATGTCCACACTCACAGGGAATGAAACATAACCCGCAGGACTGCTGGTGTTTGCCCACACATCAAAAGACTTATGTTTTAAGTGTTTGAATACTAATTCTTGCAGCCGCTTCCAGTTTCTCGCTGTAAAAAAAACAACTAAAATACCTGCAGTGCAAAAAAGAGCACTCACCAGGCAGTTTTAATCCAAAGCCAAACTATATATATTGATTTTTATATTTGTTCAGCTTTCACTTTTGCCAAGGATGCCTTACAGTGCTAGACCAGGGCAAAGCACAAGGTCAGAAGATAACATTTGGGAAAGGATGGAATACTATACTATAAATACTGCAGCAAACCCAAGATCTGCCTGGTGCTGGACAAAACACAACAGATGAGATTAAATAAAGGAAAATTATTGAAAACAGCAACTTAATTCTAAATGTACAGGAGACAAAGAAGAAAATATGAACAACTTAAAAAAGCAATATTCTTCAACTTTGTAAAGACCTTAATAAGAGGAGGGGCTGGTTGTGTGGTGTTTTGCAATCTGAATGTTGTCGGTTCGAATCCCACTCCAGTTCCAGCACCCATGATGAAGGCACTTGGCCTCGCTGGGTACATTAATGGTAAACTGCAGTATAAATGAGTAAATCACGGTAAACTTCACTGTCTAATATTGTTTGCAGCTCTGGACAAAGGAGTCGGGTTAGTAATACTGCCAAATGGGAGCATTTCTAAAACGCGACCTCAGGTAGCTCTCTGACAGGTTCCCACGCAGCCCTGGGTAATAACCGATCTGTGCCGCACCCCGTGGGATCTCACTTGACAAGATAAGCGCTAGGAGGCGTCGCATCCCAGAGAGCGGTTCGCCCGTGCAGTAAGTGCTGTAAATAAGTCCGCGGACACCCACTCACTTTTTCCCCGTCCCTCCCTCTCTCCCTCCCTTCCCCGTCCCCGTGTGGCCGCATCGTATCTTCCCTTAGATCGGCAGCGCTCGGCGGTCGAGTCCCCAGGTGTCGCGCCCGGCGAACCCGTCCAAAGCCGCGAGCGCGCCATGCGCAGCTAGGGAGGGTCCGTGAGGGTCCCGTTCGATCGCCGCAGTCGCCGGCCCTCGTCGGGGGGCTTTTCCGCGGTGAAACGCGGTTTATTGTGAAGTTCATCTCGCGTCGGCCGGGAATCGGATGAGTAAATGGCAGGAGCACAGCCCGGAGTGCACGCGCTGCAGCTCGAGCCCGTGCGCGTGTCGGAGAGTCTCAAGAAAGGCAGCAAATTCATGAAATGGGACGATGTGAGTATAGATATAGATTTATGTTTATATAAATTTACACGCATGTGCACCCGGCATGTTCCTGTGCTCCATCATAAATGCACGTTTTGTGTGTGAATCGTACGTTTCGGAAACAAGTGCAGCTGGAGGTGGCAATGAAGAAAATCCAGTCACATACGTTTTTTTTTTTGGTTGGTTGGTTTCTCGAATTGATTTGGGAAATTTAAAATGTGCAAGAAAAAAGTGAAGCAAATTGAAAATATTCCCAAAGGCAGGTGAAAACGCCGCACAACATGGACCTCCTTAAGCGCGGCAGAGAGGATAAACTTGGCGCTGTCTTGTTGCTCAGTTACCGTTTTTGCGATGCTGTCAAATGTTTAGTAAATCACTTCATTTCTTGTTCTGATGCCCAGATTGATATATTGTGCGGCATAAATGAGAGCGTGTCTGACTGCCGCGCCTGGCGGTCATCCGTGTCTCCCCCGTGCACGTCAACTTTACCATATGGAAGATTTACTGTAGTAAATACAACACTTCTTTGTAATGCGCTGCACGACTGATAAACATTGTATGGAGTATTAGCAAAATTCATGAAATATTCATTTTGCTTGGGCAATAAGTGGAGTTGACAGGGCGAGCTTTTTCACGTGTGAAAGCAACCGTTTCTTTTCTTTTATCCACCAAAGAATGGCTCATAATAGAAGGGCTGTTGAGCATGAAATTCTAAAGACGCTTGATGGGCGAGAAGGAGCAGCACTGTCTGTTTTTCCGGCACCTCACATGTTGCAGGGTGTTAGATGAAGGTGACAAATGGGAAGAAGAGGACAATGTGTTTATAAGGAAAAAGCACTGACCAGAAAGAACCATTAGAGAACCTCTCTCCAGATGTCGCAGTTATTGCGTATCTTTTCCCAACATTCTAGTAATGTTTTCTTTGTTAAAAAATGACCACTTGGAGAAAACCCCTAGACACAAGAAATAAGGGGCATATCCATACAGTAATGGTGCAGTGTGACTTGTAGGGTCCTGAAATGAGCTCCGGACCTTTGCTTTATAGTTAATGCACTTATTACTTGCTGCAGTGCAAGGCATATGACGTGGAGATGGTTTTAGTAGTACTGATGTCATGTGTATGTTGAGCGTTAATACATTTTATTTGCTTTGATTTTGACACAAACTTTTTACAGTCTTGCCATCTCTGTATTTTCTCTTGGGGTTCAGTGGAAAGGCTTGTACACCTTTAACCCCGCAAGTCAAAATATTCAAAGTTTCAAATGTTCAAGAACTTGATATGATACAAGCATATCGGCACATTCTGTATTCAGTTTTGAGACATGATATAATAGCAAGAGAAAAAAACTAATGAAGTTTAAATTCTGAAACCTAGAGGCTGATATGAAAAATTTTCTGGCATGCATGTCAATCACAGATGTCTATTATGCTGTTCCAATGGCCAGTTTATGCATTTCTAGGAAAGATTATTGTGGTCAGGCAGACAGTCTAGTCAGATTACTAAGTAATAGGAGCATTTTATGTGCTGTTTTATTTTTATATCTCTTTAAATTGCACACCCTTCATTTGTCAGTGAAGTAACCTAAATGGTACTTTATTATTATCATCTTCAGTGTAAAAAAATGCTGGAAATGTAAAGCTAATTTGTGTGTAAAAATGAAACCAGTTGGCTGTTGCTACGGCAACTACCATGCTTTAAATCTCCCCTGTTTTCCCCCTCTACATCGTCGCAAGACACGGTCCATGGGCTAACATTAAAATGCTGTGTCTATGTGGGCAGATTCTTCTAAGGTCTAAAATAAAACAATCAATAGGAGATATCTGTGGATAAGGTACATTTTGTTCTGGATGCCAGGATTTTTGGGATTTTCACTAGAAGATACTATTCCAAGCCAGAGTGAATCATGCATATGTGGGCCACTTATGCAATGGCTGAGTCAAACCTAAATACTTGATTTGGCTGCAAAGACTTAAAGGCAAAAGAAAAAAAAAAACATCTTAGAAAGAATTTCCGCAAGAATCTTTAATCACCTGGAAAATAGGTAATCATAGGCAATCATGTGGAAAATAAGTCAAAATAAATGTAGGTATCAACAAGTCACAACACTGTATAATTAAATAATGAGAAGAAATACAGCAGTTCCTTGTTTACCAATTACAATATTTACTGGAATTACTATATATGTAATATTTTCGTTTGATATTTAAGTTAAAACAGCACCTGGGCTGCATGTTCTTCTTGTGTCTGCGTGGGTTTCCTCCAGGTGGATTGGTTTTTCACCTACAGTCCAACGACATATGTTTCAGGTGAAATAGTCACTATAGACTGTAGACTGACCATAGCATGTGCCTGTGTGTGACTATGTGTGTGGTGTGTGTGTGTGTGTGTGTGTGTGACCATCCTGCAATGGACTGGTGTCTATCCAAGGTGTAGTTTCATAGCCTAACACCCAGTTATTCTGGGATATGCTCCGGACCACCGTGACTCTGAGCAAGATAAAGAGGTTCATGAAAATGGATGGATGTGGAGTAAATTTCTTTTTGTGTTTCCCTCCTAGGATGCTTCAACAGTAACCCCCGTGACCTTACGAGTTGATCCACAAGGCTATTTCCTGTATTGGACAGATCAGAACAAGGTAAGAAGAGTCTCACACACATCTCATTGACTCTCATGCAGGCCAGGCATGTGAAGATGTTTAATTAAGCTAAAACCTAAGTTTACAAATGCTGCAGTTTGACACTGTGCACTGCAAATATTTTCAACCTCAACACTTTAAAAAGTGATGGAAGCATGAAAGCATTTACAGCACATGCTTGTTTATACTTACATATACTTACACTGGTATTGGTTTTTCCCTTGTTTATTATTCACTTCCATTTCATTGCAAATCCTTTGAAACGTGTACAGAAGTGTTTTCAAAATTCTAAACTTGCTGCTATGGGAATTGGTGAAAAAGCAGATAATTGAGGGTCATTCTAATTTATCTGTGCTTTAAAAAAAAAAAGACTTATGTTAAAACTCATTCCTGCCATGAACCAGATGACTTTAAGTGGTGCAGCATCATAGAAGTTAGGTATGAAAAGTAAGTTTCCATTCATTTTCATTGCACTCTAATGACCAAACTACAAAACAGTATTTCTTTTTGTATTCTTTTGAATTCTTTTGCCTGAGATGTGAAATTTTAAAAAGGCTGCTATATAGCATCGTCAGTTGTCGTGTGTGTACTCAACACTGACAGCTCTCATGAAAGTATGACTCTACTACAATGGATGGGAAACCGGACTGATGAAATCCCCCATCTCCGTGATGTGCTGCAGGCAGCGCAGAAATGCATAAAAATAGACATCCTTAAGCATCGGGACATGCTCGCCGCACCCCCACCTCCTGCCAGTAATTAAGAAGCTTTATTAAACAAAGTAACCTTCATTAACCACTCCTGTACTGCATAGCCCTTCAACATTCAAAGGTTAAGCTACTGCAAGGAGGAGATTTCAGCTCCCACTTTACAAAGACTTTCAAAATGTTCTTTATTAGCATGGACCAAAAACCCGCATATACAGTGAAGATTTTTTGTAGGTGGCAGGAGGTGCACTAAAATATGGTTAAAGTTAAAATGAAAAAGTCTTTATGAATTACTGACATTTAATACCCAGCACCTATGCAGTAGGCCTTCACGAGACCGACTGTGAGGCTCAGTATCAATACAGGCGCGAGTGGGACGAGGACCGTGGGTAATTACTGCTCTCTGCGTTTTCGGTACACCCTGTGGACGGCCCTGCTTGCTGAGGACTCGTGCGTACAATTTAAAGACCATCGGTCTTGCACAGGGGTGCCTGCTATGTGATTATGTAAACTTTTGCAAGCAACAATGAACAATGACCACACTATTTGCCTGTCAGCAAGAACCGCCGATACAAGTGAAGATGAGGGTACGGAGACGTTTGCAAGAACAGATCCTGAATGTCCTCGGAGGGAGGGAGATTTTTATTTTAGGCTGTCACAACTTTGATAATATTTCATAGCCACGTGGCAGAGACATTTTTTATAGTTTGGCTTAAGTCTGGCTGGTGACGCTGTGGGTAATCCGTGTGAGTGCAGGGCAAGTTATTCACGATAACATTAAAAAAAAGTCTTATCTGTTGTTCAGCCCAGGGCAGTATGGAGGTGCAGCGAGTACTGCTGCCACCTCACGGCGACTGGACGGTTTGGGTGTAGGTTCGAAACCAACTAAGCTTGTGCAAAGTTTTTGTGTTCTTGGCCTTGTCTGTGTAGGATTCCTCCCACAGTCCAAAGACATGTGTTTTAGATTGCCATTAAATTGTGTAGCTGCCCTGTGATGGATTGGCATCCAGAATGTACCCTATGATAGCCTAGGGCTCAGTCACTCTGCAATAGCCTGCAGGCCACTGTGACTTTTCTCATGACAAGCGGTTCATGATAAAAATGAACAAATGAATGGACGAGTGAATAATGCTGAGCCTGGTTAATTATCGGTTTTAGGCAAAGCAGTCGTTCTCTGATTGCGGAAAACAAGAATCCTGCATATTTACGAATGCGACGGATGTATTATTTGATAGCTTTTTTAAAATTTCCTGTTGAAAGGTTTGTCCCTCCATCGAGATGGAATTTAGAGAGGAAGAACCAAGACAGAGAGGGAAGCGAGTCTTTTATAATGAGCCATTTTGACCAAATGCAGGAGCAGCTGCAGCCAACAAGCGGCACTTGGTGCTGGGTTGCATTGGCACCTGATGTCCGTGCCTCTCTGATTGGCAGCTTCGCATCATGCCAGCCATTCACTAAGGATGCTCAGTCTTTGCTTTTGACTAATGAGAGGTGAAAGGTGTTATTCATGTTCCTCGGCAGCTTACCCTCATTGTGCAGCGCGGTACAGTGTCTACCTGGTGTCGCATACTTGTTGCTCTCAGGCCGCCTAATACATCAGGACAAAGCAGTAGGCTGAAGTGGAGCTATGGTAAAGTGCTCGCACTCCATTTATCATGAAGTCAGCCCTGAATTAGAGTCGTGATTACCCTGGATGCTGCAGCCTCTCCAAATGTCCCATTAAAACTACTCAAAACAAGCAGACAGTCTCAACAATTGTGTTTGAATACACATTCATACGAGGTGGGCTTGATTATAAACAAAGAATTGTTTCCTGCAAACCCTTCTTTGTGCTGCGTTACTGTTCTAAATATTGTTTTTCCACGCATAGAAGCCAGTCACACTAAAACAGAGTAATATATATATATATATAAAAAAAACAGTCATTTATTCCAGGCAGGTGGTAGACCAAATACTGTATGACGGAACTCTTCAGCTTGTATTTTACATACTGCTGTAAAGACTGTGATTGTGATTGAAGTACCAGCAAAGCAGCTTCTTGGACAAGTGAGCAGCATGATGATGCAAACAGTTGAGTTTTTCTGAATAAACTTTGTACAATAATAATAATCATGATAAAATACATGCCATAGCAGTATACCCATGTGTGGATTGTCAGTATTGTTATTACTAGCATTTAAACCAGTGAAAAAGTGAAGACTTGTTCCATTGTGTTTCTTGCATTGAAAATACAACCCAGTATCAGCAAACTTTGTATTCAAATATTTTATGGCTAAACTATTTAAATAACTTTTTTAGCAAAATAAATTGATTGTACAGCTGTCGTCTGACAGGAGGATCCAACTGAAAAAATGGCCAAAGACAGCAGCAGGGCAATTTGCATGATATTGGAATATTAGGTGTAAGCCAACATGAAAGTGACAAGACATTGTGAAATATAAAGAAATATCATGTGCTTTTTAAAAGCCAAGCCAGGCAAACATTGCTGATTGTATCATGTCCCTGGGGTCAGCAGACATTGGTTTACATATGCCTCTCCTAGACTTTAACAACAAACTGTACCTATCTTGTCCTACAGATAGTGTCCTAAAGCCAGGCCAATTGCCAATATTGACCACAGACCCTTCAGCAATTTATATTTAAATTTTGAAATGATTACAATCCTAGAAAAAGTAATAATAAATTAAATTTTAAAAAAAACCCAGTGAGAAATAGAGTAAAACACTAAGAAATCTGCCACGGAATGGAGGATAAGTAGAGATTGCATTACATTTTATAATATAATAAAAGTGAGTTTGTTGCCTATTTTTAAGTTGGCTACCCTTTATGTTATTATAAAATCATATTTGAAGGCTGGCCAGAAGAGGTAAGGACAATGTCTAATATGACAGTGCCATATTTAGCTGCTTTGTGTTTTGTCAGTTCACTCAAATAGAGGATCATGAGCAGATCTTGAGAAGCTCACCAACCTGCACTTACTGAAAAACTACTGTGATTCTCCACACAAAGTAATATTAGCATATCTTGTCTTTTTTCACCTAAATGCTTTTTGAATTTCAGACTTTTTAAAATTTTTGGTAATTCTTGTTGATTTGTAACAAAAGCCATTTGAGACTGATTTCATTTAAACTGTAGGGCCTTATTTCCTCGGTCAAAAAATTCTAAAAAAGAATGTAAAAGATTTAAAACAAAACCCTGTTTTTGTTTTACACATTTATTTGTAAATTTAAAATATGAAAGCTGCTTTATTTCTTAGAGAAATAACATGCCGAAATAAATAAGACTTGTAATGATGTTTTCACACACTAGAGGATGACTATCAGTTCTGATGTGTAGCTAAGATTTTAAAAATTTATCAGTGTTTTCATGTAATTCTGCATCAATTTTTCAAGTGCAAATGCTTTCCTCCGTAATTTGGAACTGTCTGTGTAAGTTTACTTGGGTAGCTAGACAACAGGATTACATAAGAAAAAGACTATGTTCCAACACTGCTGTCAAGACATCGGGATAAAAAAGGAAATGGCACCGTTTCAGTGTCGGTGATCTTCATTGAGTGCAAGTTGAGCTTTCCAGACCTGCGAGGTTAGAATTTTATTCTCGCTGCTTATTTTTATCAAGTTGGGTTAAAAAGCAAAGCACAATTAAATGTATCTTACAGGCATGAAAAACAATGGTGCTATAATAGTTGATAAAAATAAACACCACCTTATTGATAGCACATGGTATAAATGCATCTATAGAATTTTTTTTTGGTTTTTTTTGCAGAAGATCTTATGAAAAGAACACGAATGTTGTAGCTGATTAGCAAAATGTCAGTTACGGTTATGTGTCAGTTGCGGCATCTGACGGGCAATGACACTGCTGAAGAACTGTCCTGGAATTCATTCCGGAGATATTGATTCTAGCGGACAAATGGCACAGTCAATCTGCTATTGTATTTTTGTACGGCGAGCAGACAGTCCTTCTCCCCTCCTCCTACCCACTCACTTTAATTTGAACTGACAGTGGACAACACAATGAGGTGTCCATAACGCTGCATTCAAAATGGTCATGTTACAGGAAACCCAAAGGTTTTTTTTGTTTTCCCATTGAAGACCCTGGCTTCTCTGTGCCAGGGGTGTTTTGCAGGGTGACCTTGTGTTTTTTTTGTTTTTTTTTGCAGTTCCAGTTAACATGGCAGCTGTAGCTAAGTGTAATACATTTAACCAGCAAATGTCAGAGGAAGTGAATTCATGCTGGATAAAAGTGACTCTTACTCCAGAATATTGGTTATATAAGTAAATCAGCTCCACTCTAGTTAGCCAGCCATATTGAATCACATTATATTTCAGTGACTCACTGAAGTTTGTCGTCCAGAAGATGAATAATGTGACATTTTGCAGAGGCGCACTATCAAAATGGTAAACTGGGCTAACATGTCTGTTGAGCAACTGAAACTTTCTTATTACACCACAGACACAGCACAACATGACTTTTGGCACTGAAGAGAGAATTATATATCGACATTTCATTATGTTACACTGTGGTTTATAAAAACTATTTAGATGCCCCCGGATAGCAATAAGGGTTAGCGCTGAGCAAAACTATCCTTAAAGGTGAATACAAATGTTACCTTACACAGATAAACAGTTTGTATAAGAAAAATACTTTTATGGATCAGTATATTTTCTCTTTGGGTTTAAAATGTTTGATTTTGAGAAAAGCAAGGGTACGAACGTAGTGTTACGTCGTGGTTGTATGTTCTCTTCTTGAAAACAGAATCATCGGACAGGGAAGTTAGTTAGAACCCCCAGCTGATTCATGTCCTTTCTCATTGGCTGCGCTCCCCACTAGCTGATTTTTGCAGCACTGAATGGCGGCCTTAAAATTGCATCACCCCTTTGCCTGTTGCCATGGCGCTGCTGAAGCACAGCAGTGACAGTGGATCTCAGTGTTTGTCCCTTTTAAAACAAGGTGATTGCGCTTATTGGTTTGGGGGCTGCCGAGTGACTGAATGGAATGTGTAGTCGCAATAAAAGAGCTTAAACTGTTGCTGGTTGCTGTATTCGAATGCAAAATATCTTAACTTTGGCTAATGAAAAGTCACTGTGTTTAACATATTTGTTGATCTGGCTCATCAGAGTTTTAGAGCTTTTTGACAGTTTTCTTATTGGATCCTCAGTCTTAGAGTGTCATTGTTATTACATATTACTGGATTGTCATTTTAAACAAGTATTTTCAAAGGTGTCAATCATTCTGTGTTATTTATCACTGAAACATCGGATTTGCAGAAGGAATATAGAAAAAGTTTCTTGCATCTTTGCAGTGTGCTGGGTTTCATCCAGGGTTAAAGAAAAGATATACGATAAGATAAAGTGCAAAACACGTGCAAAAATCCGCATTTATAACACAGATTTATATGTGGTAAAAGGTTGTGCCACATGGCAGCACAGTGGGTGGCACTGGTGCCTCGCAGCGCCCAGGCTGTTGGTTATGGTGAGGGTTCCATCATGGCTCAGTCTGTGTGGAGTTTGCATGTTCTCCCTGTGTCTACGTAGGTTTCCTGTGACTATCCAAAAACATGTGCTTCAGCTGGATTTCTGTCTTGAAATAGACCTTAGTGTGTGCATGTGTGAGTGAATGAATATGTGTGATTACCAAGCAGTCAACTGGCATCTTGTCTGGGGTAGACCCTGCCTCACAAAGTGCACTTCTGGGATAGGCTCTGGACTTGTATAACCCTACAATGGACAAGTGGTTATTGATGATGGATTATTGTGTGTAAACATGCAAAGGGTGAAAAAAGCAAAGGTTTTATTTAGAAGCCGTCAAACTGCTATGATAACAAAAATCTCCAAAACACTTTAGTGTGCTGGTGTCCAGTAGGATTGTTCTCCCCTAAAACAGGCGTAGTATTGGACAATAATTGGTGAACCTGAGAGCTGATGACCAACCTTAGGTCAGGGAACTCTGCGGTCTTTTTGGTAAAAGGAGCACCTCTGGAGGTGGAGGGTGGGGAGGGAGGGGTTTTGATACATTCCACATGGGGGCACCCTTTGTCTGCACTGAAGGCCAGAAGCGTGTGCCCCTAAGTGGGGTGGATGTGGATGGCTAGGTGCATTTGACACCTCCTGACCCAGCAGGGACTGCGGCAGAGGGCTGGCCCACTGCAGTTTGTCAATGGTGAGAAAAAAACTCCCATTCTGCAGCTTGTCCTAATAAGGAGCATTGCCATTCAGCAGCCTCTGGCTGGGAAAGGTTATCTCTCAGCAGGACGTTGGGTTGTGGACTCGAAACACTACCGGCCCATTATAGCTATGTCAGGAGTTGAGGCAGGGCAATGGCTCTCTCGAGGAGAGCTGCCTGAAAAATGTAAAGCAAAATAAAATCAGACCTACAGTCTCCCCATCATCAGTATTTTAACGCTCTATACATTATTCACAGCAAACAGTTTTTCAAACAAACGTGTATAAGAAGTTGCTCTGTCTATGTCTACCCGTGGTCACTTTTTGAAACAGTATATTTCATTTTATTACCTTGCTGCAGAACAAATTTCATTTAGTCTACTAGTTCCTTGAACGGTAATATTTTGACATTAACTGTTTAAATCGGATTGTGTTGAACTTGTATGCTAATTGGATGAGCAGTTACTGAAAACTGATGGGAGAATTGAATGATGGCTGAAAAGTCTTGCTTACAAAAATGGTTTTCCAAACTATTTTAATAAGCCAGGTAATGTTGCTTAGCAATTGAACTGCATCTTGGTAGCTACTGTAAACTTGGCAAAGCAGTAACTGCATAGAGAAAAATGATCTTGGGGGAAAAAAATAAGCAAGAGCATTGGAGTCTGCAAAATAGAATCATGAATTCTGTGAAACGTATTTGCCCTATAGTACATCTGTATTTGTTTTGTTACTGAATCCGAAAACAAAGATTTTGAAATTCACTTAGCCACACCCCCTCCTCATGAATTGGTTGCAAACATAAAATTGACAGGTGACATAACAAATCAGAGGGCACATTCCCTTTTTTGACAAAGGCCTCTTTTGACCGGCACAAATGTAAAAATAAAATAACCCAGAATATGAGCATTAATGTTTGCGCAGCTCCTTAGATTGTTACCCACAAATGGAAACGCACATATTAATCCTACTTGGAAAGAACAACATTTGAACCTGATATGGAATTTGCTCGCATCACCAGCATAGCCCATTTTTTCCATTTTATGGCAAAGTGTGTCAGAAATTTAGGTCATCCTTTTTTTTTTCTTTTAGCATAGTAAACTTGGCAAGATAAGGCTCAATATTTTCACAGCTCTGCCAGGGTCTGTGCGATTTGTAGCTTCAAGCCTCTGATATTTAAAACACTGACTCCTCTGTCAGCCTTGTATCAAAGTGAGAGGCGGATTAAGGCTTCAGAATAGAGTACGTGGTCATATGCATTTCTGCCCAGAGTCAAAATTGGTGTAAAGTAATAAAAGTGAATAGAAGCAAGAAGTTGTTTTTAGAGTTATCACTTAACAGTAAATAATGCATATATTGTAAATTTTTACTGACTTCCTTCTGCAGTATTAATTGGCGATATATGTGCCTTTAAGCGGCTGACTGTACATTAAAACTGCTCTGCAAAAGTTAAGCCTTGGATGCACAACACAGTCCTTGGATGGCCCTTGAAGCTTCCAGATAGAGAAAATCTTACTTTTCTTTAATTTTCTTTTTGCACAACTTAATTCTGCATGGCACAGAGTGCACCAGGTTTGATTCTCAGCTTGGCTTCTGCCTCCTTTTCCCCCCACAGTCCACAAACATGTGGATTAGGTGGACTGGTCATGCTAAATTGGTTTTGGAGCATTTTTGTGTGTCCGAGTGTGTGTGTGTGTGTGTGTGTGTGTGTGTGTGTGTGTGTGTGTGTGTGTGTGTGCGTGTGTCCTGGGATGACCTGCTGTTCTGTCCATGGTCAGTTCCTGCCTTGCTTCCAATGATTCTCGAATAAGCTCCAGGCTCCTTGTGTCCCTGTTTTGGATAAGCGGGTTTAGTGGGTTTAGAAGATAAATGAATAAACTCCAGATTCTTTGTCAGCATTTTGTCAGATCCCTAAAGGCATCTGTTGACTGTTACTAGACATATTTCGTGCAGTTGTTGACTGCACATCATGTATCCTGTGTTCCACTGTTTGTTTCTATAGAAACCAGTGACATACTATAGTAATGTTTTGAAATGCTTCATTATATGTACCTCTATTGCATTTTATAAATCACAGCACAAGTCCAGTGTGCCTTTCTAACACTTGCTCCCTTTTAAAATTTAATGCCTATATAAGATAAAAGAAAAACTGATATTTTACTAAGGAAAAGGACTTCAACTATATTTTATTTGTAGCATGGAGTACAGTATTGTCCACCTGTGCATGCTAGACAGATAAATAGATAGATAGATAGATAGATAAGCAGTCTCCTAAGGGTACAAAAACAAGAAAGGATGAGCAAAATGAATTGATTCATTTTCATTGATATGCAAATCCTCTATAAAGACCAAATGTATGGAGGGTAAAATAAAGATTTTATACACTTGCACACTATGTTATACATTGGAAATATAATGTATTATTGATTGATTGATTGAGTGATTTGGAGCACTTGGATGGGTTTTATTTGTGGTTCTGTCTCACGTGTCTTAATAGAGGTCATATAGCTAGAAGCTGTTTTCTTTCTAATGTGTATTCCTGAAGATTTAGAACGGATAGTATTGAACTGCCTTGAAGTCAGTGTTTTAACTGAATTGTTACATTATTGCCCTCCTTAATTTAAATACATTTTAGGGAATTAAAACCTTGTGATGGAGTGATGCCCCATCCAGGAGCAGTTTCATAGCCTAACTTCTTGGATAGGCTCCGGACCGCTGCAGCCCTGCTCAGGATAAGCAAAACAAAATTGGTTAGTTGGCTGGACAGTTGGATGTAAGGAAATTATTTTTCATTAATAAAGGCTTTAAAATGCCATTATAGATGCATGGAATTTATACGGCATCCTGAAATATATCTAATATCTAATCTTATGTAGACCAACTACGTTAAATCATTTAACAGATTGGGTTCAATTTTATCTCCAACTTAAATTCCTTTAAATAATACATAAAATCAAACTGAAAACTGTTTTCACACAGTGGCACATTGTTAAATTGTTAGAGACAAATTGTAATTGATGATTGCATATTAATACAATACGACAAGAGGTGAGTGGGTAGGAACATATGGTAAGTCATTTGGTAAATTTTCCTTTCTATAGCTCAGCAATATGCATTTAAAATTTACAATACTACTGAGTTGTTTTAAATATTTTTATTAGTCATTATTTTTATTAGTCATTCCTGGTATATTTTCTTTTAAGCACTAGCATCTGGTATTCGTGGACACATTAAACCTAATATTTCTCTCCTCCGAATTACCTTCTTAGGAAACTGAAATCTTGGATATCACCTATATCAAAGATGCAAGAACTGGGAAGTGCACAAAGACACCAAAGGTACCAACTTTTCTTCTTCTTTCCTGTTTCAGATTTGTCACTTTAGTTTACATCCATGCACTGCATTTGTATATACAGTGCACATCTTGTATATAATACTTCAAATTAGCTTTCCTTTTGGGCCGTAAAACATCTTTTCTCTAAGCCTGCTGTGTATTAAGGGTATGCTTTCCGTTACAATTTCAAAATATATTCAGTATCGCTTCACGTCAGCTTGAATTTTTGTTTCAGTCTGTGCAAATTCATTACAACGAATGACCTGACACGCCATGGTGCGGACCTTGAACAATTGTTCTTTGCAGTGTTTTTTTTTTTTTTTTACCCTCTGAAGAGTGCCATTCAATAGCTGATGTGAGTGGTGACTAGATTGGATGTGAATGGCTGTGTTCCCCTCGAAGAGAGAACACAGAGTCCGGCAGTCAGTGTGGCTGCTTGCTGGCTCTTGTCATCTGACTGCTGGGTGCTCCTGACCGGACAAACTCACTTGACGCGTTTCAAATAGGGCAGCAATTTAACTAATTCTGCACGTCCAGCGTAGCCTTTGGGGTTCGATATTGTGTAACGTGCATCCTTGCTCATCGCTAGCTGGTTTGCTTGCTGCGCAGCAGTGGAAGTAGTGGCACAGCTGCCCCCTTTCTGGGTGACTAAACCGGGTGCTTTCATGCCAGCCGTGGCTATGCCACATGGAAAATGCTGGAATCTAGAGAGGGCCCCAAGAGCCAGCCTGAAAGAAAAGCCTTTCTGCCTGAGGGAACATAAAGGGACTAGAAGGAGGAAATAAAACCTTTTAATAGGAAATGGGAAAAGACAGGAAACTGGAATGGAAAGAACTTTCTGTAGACACAAATCCTTCTAGGGGCCAGTGTGCATCCTTTGGGGGTCCACAGAGGTGTCCCATCCCTTCCTGTTTGTTTTTAGCTGTCACATATGTGTTTTGAAGTGCCGTACTCTTACGTATGCTATGAAAACCCAATTATACATTTTCTATTTTTCAGTGTGACACAAAACCCACTTTTTTTCAATTCCATCACTTGCAAGCGCCTCGTCCATTGACTGAACATTCATCATTGTTCTGATGTCGGGCGCCCTACCGGAGTATTTATTGCTCTCTTTTATTGTCTTAACTTAATCATTTCTGTCAGCTGGCTGCGAACTAGGAAGGGAAATTCGCTGCTGCGTCTCCCTCTGCAGAAAAATCCATGGTGCGTAACCTAGCAACAGCTCTCAAACTACTCCAAAGCACAGGCGACTGCGGCTCGTGGCCGTTTGCAGGCAGGTGTGCAAGTTCATGCTTTCTGAGATTTCTCCTTTCATTTTCCCCTTCGCATCCTGCTCTCATTTTCATTTGCAGCTTGGCTGACTACACCTCTATTTGCACCCGTGATGTGAGAAGAACCATTTTGTTATGTCTTCTCTACTTTAACTGCTCTTTAAAAGCTTTACCATGTTGCAATGTAATTTGTACCTGTTGATTGATTCTGTTTTTAATTATTTTGGTCAATCAAATTTGATTGGACTGTCGTCAAACAGGCATTTCTCTGCAGGATATGACTCAGTTAAACCTGTCCCATATCTTTTTTCAATTTCTTAAAGCACATTTTGCACCAAATAAACATCTTTCATGGCAAAGGCAGAGAAAACACAAAATGTGAGCAGAGCTCATCAATGGCTCTTGATCAGATAGATGTAACATATGACTTTGAAGAGAAGTCAAAACATGAGACTTACATAACTAAGGAACTAATATTTCAAGGCGGAAGATTAAGGACATGCTGCTTGATAGACTAAGCCCCCAGCGGGGAAGCACAACACACTCATCATGTTTCTGACTGTAGTGTCAGTCGCATGAAGAAATCGTGAAGGTTGAAAGCAGGCATCTTGGAGGGAGGAAATGCATCCCTAATTGAAACAGGCAGGGATTTAAAGTCAAGAAAAATATGTTGACAACTGAGAGCTTTGCCAGCAATGCTTATTATTACACATTATTATACCAAGCTTAGCTGAACGCCAGACAATAGCTATCTTGTTCTGCCAAGTTTGTCGTCTCCTCTCAGCGTGCCTAAAATAGAAGGTTGATTGCTGGAAGAGAATTCAAAATGCAAACCTCAAGTTGTTTTTTTAAATCCTTTTTTCCTCACTTTTTAAAGAAATGTGTTCCATGTCCATACCAGCAAAGAGTAGAATATGGGAATATGTAGTGACATGCTGCATTGTTTTCATGCCATATGTTCAAGATTTCCTGTGCTGGTGATGATTTTCTAGTTCGCATATCAACATTTTTACAAGAAGCCAAGAAAAGGAAGAGAAGATCATTTAAAATAGACTCAAAACGAGCAGTAGGGAGCTTAATGGATATGAACACAGAGCTTTAAATTGAAGGTATCAGGTCTGAGGCTCTGCTGTTGTACCTTTTAACATAAAGTACTGTTGTTAAAATTTTATTGCTATTTGGTTTTGTAACTTTATTTTCCTTGGATCAAAATGTGGCCACAACAACAAAATAATAAACAGTTTCCTAGCAGTGATCACCTTTCTTCATATTGTGTGATTTTTTTTTTAACTTTGCAGATAGTGATGCTATATATATATGTACATATGTGTGTGTGTGTGTGTGTGTGTGTGTGTGTGTGTGTGTGTGTGTGTATGTATGTATGTATATATACTTTAGACCTTTTGCTGGTGGCAAATGCTGAGACAAGCTACATTATTTGTTATAAGCAGAATTGACCAGTGTGTTGTCCTTGATACGTCGCCCACGTTCCGGGTCAGTCATTTTAAGGAGCTTGATCTTCCTCGGCCAGCCTGGTAATGAGCAGCGTAATTGTTAGAACTGAGCCTCTGCTGGATGCATTAGCATGTCTGAACACAGCAAACCGGGAGACTTCTGTGTTCTGAGCCGGCTTTTTGATGGAACGTAAACATTCCCCTGCAGTGAATTTGCTGTTTTATCTTTATTTTAAAACCTGCCCATCAGACAGTCTTGAACCTTAAGTATAACTACATGCCATCTATGTCTTAAGTGAACCAGCAAAATACCTATACAATCCAAACTCTTGTTATATACATTGGCATTGTCATCACTAAGTTTGTTTTAAAGAAATGTTATAGAGGACACAGGGAAATTGAATGGAAACTCGTAACATAAAGCAACAAACAGAGAAATAATATCCATCACCGTTGTAATACTACTAATGATATTCATGGCACAGAATGGTGCATCTATTAATGTCTGTGACTCATGCTTCTGGGCCTCAGACTCTAAGTATGTATCTGTGCCCTTTGTGTGTGTGTGTGTGTGTGTGTGTGTGTGTGTGTGTGTGGGGTCTGGTTCAATGGCTTCATTTCCTTATAACTCAAACTACCAAGACAAAGCAGCCAGCCAACTGTAGCTGTATGAGTTGACATGCATATATGCTAAAAGAACATATGTCATGTGACATACAGGATTGGTCTGCGCTGACTATTTATATAACCTGTCAATGCTGTGAATCAAATTTTCATCTTATTACCTTGCTGACCTTTGTAAGTTCATTGGGAATCCTTTGCTGGTTCCAGTTTGGTCCAGAGGTTTTCCAGTAAGCCCTTATTTGTTTATTTGCTGTAAACCTTGTATAAAGAGTGGCATGGTGGTGCACAGAGCAGTGCTGGGAACTCACATCTTCTTATGCTATATTTGGATGTGGGTTTGAATCCAGCTCAGTCTGTGTGGAGTGTACATGTTCTCACTGTGTGTGATTGCCCTGCAATGGACTATGTTTTTATTCTAGGCTCTGGTCCACTGTGACCCTTATTGGTCAAGCAATTATGAATAATGGCCAGATAAATTCATAATATATTAATTAGCCAGAAATCACTCAAGTGATAATAATCTTTAGGTCTTTAATAGACTCTCTACTTGAACTCTGGCCCATTCTGGATCACAGGCAAGTAAATGTAAACCTTTCGTATATATACTTACACACCTGCAATTTTTTGGAGGTATACAGTATTCTGAGCGAGGACATCGGCTCAGTGTTCCAACGTGCAGCATCAGTATCGTCAGCACAGCTTTTGGCGCTGGTTTCTACTGGGTCCAGGGGGAAGGAAACGTCCTACTGACCCACTAATTCTACTTTCAGCAATCTGGTGCTTCCTGGAGATCTGCCCACGCTTAGCATCATCCTTAGGGCAAAACAGCACAGGGTGCCATGGCCTCCGGCTCTAACCTTCACATTGGGAACTGCGCAGTTTTGGGCAGGTCCAGCCATTGCATTCGGCCTCCTGGGATGTTATCCTTAAATAGAAGCATCTGATGGTCCATCCTAGCTTGACAGCCTGCCTGCAGGAAATGTATCAGAGATTGCGAGATCCAATTTTTCTGTGTGACGTCAGGCCTAAGAACAGTTCCAGCCTCTTATGCCTCTTCCCATAATGCTTTGTGACTGTGTCTTGGACAGATGTAGAACCACAGGGTTTGGCAGTGAATGTGATACCATGGAAATATGTATTTGTGAATTACTTATAAATATTATCTACTGATTTGGTTAACCCTTCCTACAGCCTCCTAATGTCTGAAATTGGGGTTCAGCTGGTACTTTTATATTAGCATATTTGTAGAAAAAAATATGATGTTAAGGTGTTAGTGAAATGTATCAGAGGAGCAGATAGGACGGAGGCACTGTGGGTAGATTTGGTATCTTCTACTTCTAGGCTGTAGGTTCTGACGTGGGTTTCAGTCTCTCTCAGTGTGTGTGGAGTTTGCATGCACCCCCTGTTTCTATGGGTTTTATCCAGGCACTTCATTTTCTTCCTCCACTCCAAGGAGGTGGGCTAGTGACTCTAAATTGCTCATAGTGTGTGTGTGTGTGTGTGTGTGTGTGTGAGATAGAGAGAGAGAAATGGCTTCCCATCCACAGCGTACCCTGTTTCACACCCTATGCTCCAAGGACAAACTGTGGAAGCCTATTTTAGTTTTGCCCCAAATTTCCTAACTGCTCAATTTTTACAAAAAAATATTGTGCATATTTGACATTAACTGATGTATTATTTAATGAAGTTGGTGAAAATTGAATGCGGTACTTAAAACAGGGGTGATAGGAAGTTTGAAATCAAAATTTCATCTTAAATGTTGCTTGAGTTTCATTATTAGAAATGAGTTAATACATTTCTAACAAGGTGACATATTATTTATCAGCTCATTTTTAACACTTGCTCTCTGCAGACAACATTTTTACTCGGTGCAGTCAGCTGGTCCCTCAAGTCCCACTGTGAGTAAATGATCAAGTTGGCCAAAGTCCACCAGTATAATTGTTACATTCGTAGCAGCAGACGGTTTGCAGATATTGCAGCTTTTAAATCATTGGTGCTATTTTGGTCAGCAGCTCATCTGTGTTGATGGTGGGAATAACAACAGAGGAGTTATATAAAGCTACAGAGGTCCTGTCCGGCATGTTCCCCTGCAGCATCATAAAATGTGTCCTGCACAGACCAAATAAACCAGTTCGGTCACCAGTGCTCACGTGCAATTTTGGAAAATGCAGCTAAGTACATCTTTAAACAGTTACCTCACCAGGTGGGAATGTACAAACACTCTATTCTTAGAAGTCGTTGTGCACCGGGTGCTGCGCTGAGCGTGGCGCTGTGCCGTGACGGCCGCACAGGGGTCCTGGCGGTGTCGGCTGCGGGCAGAAACCCATTTATGGACGATGTGGACTGATCCTGCTTCGTTCAGTGGACACAGCGATCAATGCCAATCATTAGTTCACCCCCCCAGCATAGAAGAGACGTATTTCAGTTGCTTTTCTTTCTGTTTTTGGTCCGCAGGTTCATATTCAGTGATGCAATATGTTGTTATGTTAAAGCAGCTTGTGTTTGGTTTTGCTCTTTTTTCGTTGTTTTTTACATTTAGGCATCTGGTTCCCTCAGTTAATAAATAATACAAATTATATTGATGAACAGTATCACATCTTATAGTTTCTATTACATCAAGATATGTCTGATTGGTGCAGTTTGCACCTAATTCCCAATTTAAAAAATGTGAACAATTATAGTTAGTATTACCAAGACGCCCAGGTATATTGTAGGTAGTGGGTGTTACAGAGATTAGGGTTGTGGCCTTTCAAACTGATGGCCCCAGGTGTAAAAGTTGTGAAATGATACAGTAAAAATTAGCTAGCTGTTTAAATGGGTAAATCAAAGTAAAGTTGATTGTGTTTAACTTTATATGTCTCCTTGGATAAAGGTGTCATCTGAGTAATTCATAGTTTAATTGAAATAATTAATTAAATTCATAACTAATGTATTAATTATATATTAATTTATTATATTCCTAAACTCATTTTCTAGACTTTTGAGAAATAAGCATTAAGATACAATGCATATTAAGATGGTATATGGGATATGGTACAGTTGAATACATCTCTAGTAACCGGTTAAACTGCCTTTCTTTTTAAGATTTTGCAAGCTTTTATTTCAGGGTATCAACTTTAAGGTGACAGAGTTCATGTTATTTTTTCTGCCATAAATTAAATCTTGCCACAATTATAACAGTTGATGCTACAATAGTCAGCACATTGGTGCTTTGTACTGTGTGAAGGTGCAGAGCTGATTTGAAGTCCAATTTATTTTTCATTACTCTATTTATTAAGCTGAGTCATCTGGAGAATCCAGGCAGAGAATGAAATGATGTGTTACATTTATAATATGTTGCAGTGAGAGAAGCACTTTGTATTTTGTTTTCTTTGTTTTTACTGTAATAATAACATACTACCCATTTACAAATCTGAAACTGAAATTATGAAACAGTTTACCTTGCATTTTTACAAACACAACTCTGCTGTTGTAATTCCTGTAATATTTGTTGACAGCATTTTTCATACGTAGAATATTATTGTTATGCAGTGCCAGACAAAAGCATGAGTTTCCTCCCTGAAAACTGTTTTTTGTTCACAGGTCATTCAATTAACATGTTTGACAAAGAAATTAGCTGCTCGGTCTTTGCACTTTTGTAACAGCTTCCAGAGGTGTAGGACACTTGTGTGCTGCTTTGCTTTCACTCCTCTGTGCAGTTCCTTCCATACAGCTGTTGTCCAGGTTGACCAGGTGTACTGCACTTTTCATATACCTAAACTATAAACGTATCCCCCTACTTGCATAATACGTTCCTGGAATTTGGAGATATAATTACTATCATGGCACAAACAGCTCTTTTTGTCCATAAATGCAAAAAAATCTGTCTCATATTTGGTAGACGGTATTAAAGAACTTCGCTTGTATACATGAAAAGTCATATGGTAAAGTCTTGTATTTTGACAAATGGCTGTACTGATAATATATACCATATAAGGAAAATTTATTATTTTTTTTAAATGAAAGGTAAAATTTTACAATGACGTTACAATGATGTGCTGGCAAGTATATATTAGGATGTGTTTGTGCAGCAGCATATGGCAGATAACTATTTTTTTCAGCAGGACTCCATGTGGCTTGGATAAATTTTCCAGAACCTTCCTATTGCTGAGATTAGCATCTGTTGCAAAGTTGTTTAGAGGACAAGTTCGCTCGTTGAAATGCACAACTTTGCAAGTGGATGGTGCTGTGTTATGTCCCCTCAGGGTGTAATCTGAGATGCCATATATATAGTGAACAAGTAATAATACTTTGTTCAGCACCCGTAACGTTTGGCTCTGTGTTCGAGTGTAGCTGAGTTATGTGAGCATATATCCATCCGACTTTATTTTGGTCGGGGTCATGATGATATGGAGCTTATTCCGGAATCAGTGTGTGCCAGGCTATAAAACAACATCCTCAATGGGATGCCAGTCTTGTGCGCGCATGCACAAACGCACACACACACGCACAGTTTCTCATAGATTCAGAGACTATTTAGAATGATAAATTGACCTGAAACACGTGTCTTTGGACTGTGGGGAAAACCCACACATGAGGAGATGAGGGTGTTTTGTTTTCCTCAGTGGTCTTTTATTTTTTCAGCTCTTGTTTAAACTGCCTCATATGTATACACTATATATCAGTACGCAAAGTTAACTGTTTGTGACTTAACCACAGTGCCATACACTGGACAGTGTATTTCCCAGAGGGGAGCTGTGCTGTAAAGAGGTGCTGTCTGAATCTGATGCTGGCTGGTACCCATGCATTAAGCTCTGCACTTAACAACAAGGGTGCGTGGGAAGGCTTATGTGACACGTTGGGCCATATGTACTTGAGAGTGATCAGGCGTGACGACCAGATCCGGTTTTAGGCTTTTACTAATCATTGCACAAGACCACTTGAGCATATTTACAAAAAAACAATAATAACGGCACACATTTTTAGGCACAACTGCAAAGGAGCGGACCTGAGCAGACTTCCACTTCTCGCCCTCCCTCGCAGGCCTTGATACAGTAAGTGTACTCGCTTTACTCGTGCCTGAAGGCCATTGGGGCTAATAAGTAGGCTCTCACGTGTTACTTCCCAGCAAGAAGAACAGCAGCACGTTCTGCCAGCAGTGGTCGCCGAATAAACACAAATAGAATATGCAGAGTAATATTTTGCACGTGCATTGTTACACATTTTAACTCCAGCAGCTTGGGTTCAGGCTGCAAAGATCTTCTAGCCCAGCATTGCAAATGGTGGAAGGGTTTGTGTCACCATGCATCTCCTTCTTTCTCAATGCAGCCAAGCATATGGAAACACCACTTACAACAGCACTTGTGAATGTTCCCACTGATTGAATCTCAGGTCACGGCTGGCCACTTCATATCCTGAGGACACACACACACACACACGCACGCTGCTCAACAGACTGCTTGATGGCTGCGATCTTCCTTTTCCAGGTGTCAGAATAAGTTCATGATATTAATACAAATTATTGTCTCAATGAAGGAGCCTGAATGTGCATAAAGAATTAAATATCTGACTGAAGAAACTGCTCTCCTGAGAGTCTGGCTCACCCTAATGTAAAAACGGCTCTTGTTTGTTATATATTTGTTTTAGATTTCCTACAGTATGCTTGCCGTCTCTATTTTATTTGTCTTGAGTTAATGAGTAGCTCCATCTAGGCTTTTTAAGGCGATGGTCGGACTAGGAGGCCGTGCACACAGAAACGTGTGTGATTATATTTAATGATCATGCAAAGATGTAAATTATGTATTTACCACGGCGACATTTTACATCTTTGGATCTAATCTGGATGTCCAAAAGAGTGAAAACGTGCACTACATTTGCATTATATTTAAAGGCTGCTAAGGCCACTCGCAGCATTAAATGCACTGCTCAGTTGGTAGCTGCACATGGTTCTGGAAATGCATCCATAACCAGGACAGCCATGTTGTTGAGTTTGCAGAGTGCTGAGGGGTGAACTGTAGATGCTGATGTTGTCAGAGAGCTTTGCCATCACTTTGTCCCTGTGGTCAGAGTAAATCAGTGTTACCTATGAGGGCATTTCTCAGGGTGTTCATATTTCCCGGCGGACAGTAGGGCAAAAACCGTCGCCCACATCTGTCATCTCTAGTGTCGCAGTTTCCACAGGAGATGTGGATGTTGTGATCGATTGTAAAGTCAGGTTCCCACACTTCTGTCCACTCCTGCCACCTCAGAACCGTCAATCATCACCAGCTGGTTACATACAGGGCACTCAGATGACTTTCATGATGCTTGTTCAGTGAGGTTGGCCCCTGTCCCCTCAGGCCCACCACAGCACCACAGATGGCCCCCCGAGCAGGTCAACACACAAGTTTTGATCCTGTTTGACAGGTGGACCTGCTGGAGAGCATGTTTCATCATATGGATCTACAGTCTTGTAGATCCATATGATACCTGCAATAAATCACTTTACAATTAAAAAAAGTGATATTACAGTAAATACTTCTGTGTTTCTAGTGATTCTTGGCTTTTCAGCATGTTTATGGAGCACATTGTTTATTGCAGTTTAAACTATTATGAGAGCCTGCGTAAGCCCAGATTAGTAGAGCACGAAACCTTTTTTGGGCAGCAGGTAGCCTAGTGTTTAGTGCTGTCACCATGTGTTAAAAAATCCCAGTTCTGAATCCTGCTCCCACTCTAGTGTCAGGGAGCAGAGTCCTAACCCTGAAATGAAACAGTAAAAATTACTCTGCTCTGTAAATGAGTAAATAATAAGTCGCTTAGTATATAACATTTTTGTCTGCTATTAAAAAGGAGTCTGTTAAGGAGTGGTTAATGAAAACAACAGTTGCATGACCAGTAGTTTTGCTTAAGTTTGTAGTTTGTTTTAGCCCCTTCCTATAATCATTCGCATATAATCGCCAGCCATTTTATTATTTACAGATGGCCTTTTATATATACAGTTCAACCTGCACAGTTGCAATGCACATGGTTGTGACTTGGTTGTAACTATAAAGGACTGAGACAAGGTCTAGAGGTCCAGTCACAGAATAAACCAGACTAATTTGTCTAAGTGATGTTGAATGTGGCTCTACTGTTGGTACAGTTGCACAGGTTCCAGCATTTTGGAACCAGCCAGCTTTGTGGGGTTTTTTTCACACTACAGTTCCACAAACATGACAATACCCATACTTTACTACAGTAGCCTGTACTGTTCCACCTCTCAAACCATTAGAGCATCCATGCCATTCCATAGTCAAAATGGGATTCTATTTAACAGGTGTGCCTAATAAAGTGTCTGGCACATTTATTAATTTGAGCCATTTTGCTGAATGAATGCAAAAATGTGACTCAAATAAAAATGAAACAGCTGGTAATGACAGACACTGAATAAATAACTGTTCAGCATTTGACGCAAATGGTCACAGCTGCTTCGTTTCTTGTCGGTCAGTAAGTTGGCGACATGTCTGTGTTTGCGACACAGACGATGATGCACACGATTGTGGTGCTTTGAAATGGTTTTTACTGCCTTTTACTGCTTCCCGAAGCATTTGTGTTTTGAACCTTGCTTGCCTCATTAGACCCGCCGGGTGTTCGGTTACTCAGCAGACGGCTGTCTGCCATGAATCATTACAACACACTTTGTCATTTTCATATATCAGTGGCTCTATTCCTGGAATATAACATATAGAAAGTATAGCTGAATTCCAACAATTTCTTTTTGCAGTTTAATTCATAGAAACATTGTTCTTTATTATGATGATGGTAATTACATGGCTGTGCTGCAGTGATTATCTTTTAAAACCTGGCTCTGGAACCATTATGACCCCCCTGGGTGATTCTCGGTGAAATATGAAAGGAGTGACACACACGGCATTGCTGATTGTGGGTCTCCCTTCCAGCAGGATTCGTGTCCTTATCAATGGGTCCAAGTAATCCTGTCTACAAACTCAGAATCCAGTTTGGCTTTTTAGTCAGGATCAGGCCTCTCCTAAAGTGTGTGACAACAAATCCCCGATCAACTTGCTCAATTTGCTCTCCGCCAGCGTTGTACGGAAACTCTGAAATTGCAGAAAAAAATTATTTGTTTTTCTTGTACAGGTCGGAGAGGCTGAAGATGCTAATAGGATGTCAGCTGCATTATGAAACCCATGTTTTTTTGTCTTTAAAAAACATTAAGTGAGAAATGTCTATAGCTAATACGGCAATTACTATTATTGCACTCATGTTATTGTACTCATATTATACATGACGTATAAATATTCATCTAGACCAGTGACACTGTAAATATTTACATACCATATCTATGCAAATGAGAGAATTTGAGTTGACAAAACTGATTAGACAACACACTAATATTTATCACTGTACAGTATGTACAGTTCACATGTTCTTACCATTCCTCACGCAGCTGTGTCTGAGTAGAGACATCATTCTGGCCGAGTGTGCCAGCCACATGACAGCTGATGAAGAAAGTGCAGGTTTTTACACACTTTTGGGTGATGGTGGGCACCAGGAGGTGATGTCTGGATGTGGGAAAGCCATGCCTTTTTAACGCACATACAGCACTTTGGACCCAGGAGTTGAAACTGTGCACATGGGTGAGGGAATGTTGGGGCATGGTTCATTTTTTTGGGGGGGGTTAAAAATGTATGGATAGATAAATCAGTACAGTCATAACTCATTTAGCACTGTAGATGTGAGTACAGTATACAGTATATTACATAAATGGAACTTGAAATCTGCAAACGCAACATGATACGAGATAGATTAGTTACAGCTTTAATGATAGCTGCAGAAAACAGTCTGTTTTATGCATAACAAATATTAAATACCAAAAACTTGTTTCAAAATGAAAAATGATGAATTTTTATATTGGGAACCTATATTGTATTATTGTACATGGGAAAAATAATGTGTCCAAAGGCCATCCCAAAACCCCCAAACTGTTTCTTAAAATATTAAATACTCAGAACATTTCTTTAGCAGTTAAATCCAGGGATTTTTCCCTCACAAGCATTCCCATTTTAATGACAATGCAGGACACATTTAAACAGAGTGAGCACGGCACGCGATGGCATCGAGAATATAGCTGAGGTACAACCGCAGTGCACTCTTGTTACCTTTCCTGGCTTGCTTCTGACCGTGGTCAGAAGTCTCAGGGAAGTTTCGTGTTGAAAACTCCGGAGCTGGAATTATTGCTTTGGGGTAATTTCTACTTTTAACTTGGATCAATTCTCCCAAGGGTGAGTAATGGACTGAGGCAGGGATCCAATGAGCATATTGTGTTTTTCCTGAACAATTTTATAACTGTGCAATTTCTTTCAAACACACACATATATCAGAAGAACCATTCACGTAACCTTTACCTCTAACTGCTCCGCTACTTCCCATTTATTTCATTAAGTAGCACATCTAAAATAGCTAACAGACACTTCTCTGGAATCACATTGTTTCAATAATGCCTCACTCTCTTAAAGCAAAACTTTCACATTCCTAACATTCTACATCCTCTTGTACAGACTCCTACGCATCTTAAACATTTAAATGCTTTAAATTTTTTCAGACATGAGTTTGATATTGCAAGTTTTCAATTTTCAGTTCAGATAGTGAATTTTGAGTAGAAATTTTTACAATTTCCCATAGCAGATATTTAGGTATGTTATATGTATGCTACATGGTGTCCGCTTCCATGCAGGTTTCTTCCTTGTGCACCTTTGCACATACGACACATCTAGTGCACATGTTTAACACTAATGCTGGTGGACGTGACGGCAGCCTGCAAAGGTCAGAATAGATAATAGACGCACAACATGAGGTTTGAGAAGCTACCAAGAGCAGTTTCAGTCCAGGCTTGGGGCACCGTTGGATTACACGGGAAAAACAAGGAAAGCGCCAAACTGCTGGCTTCTCATTGCCCGGCAACGCGATCTGCAGACTCTTTGAATGAACCCCCTAGCACCCCACCCCATGCCTTGCTTTCCCACTATGGATCAACAGCCTTTCTAATTAAATCTCACTCCCAAAGCTTCACCTGGCTTGGGTTCAAGAAGAGCCAGGAGCTGCTCTGGAGAATAGATATCATCCTATATGCATGTCAGGGGCTTTGCGTCTGCCTGTCAGGCTGTTAAATTAGTTGTCAGGAGCTTCAGTGAAATCAGGAAGGGCAGGGAAACGCTGGACACAAATGAAAACAGTCTCTCCCACGTCAGAAGACACAGATTCCTTCTCTCCCCTGTTTGACTGCCTCTTCCCGGAGTCACGGACTGGGATTCTGTGCTGTCCTGGAACTGCTTCCTCCGCACTGATGCCCCTCTTGTGCTGTAGATGTAATCTCACATTTGGATGCTCTGCACCTCTAACTTGCAGCTTTATCAACCCAGGAGCTGCATTACATATTTATGGAATGGTAGAGCATTTCTGAAATGATGTTGTCACTCGCAGCACTTTCTGACAAACTGTCACACGCAATTTTTCACCAGTTATACTGGGTGCTCAGAAGCAGATTTGAACTGTGTGCTTTGGAGGAGAATTGTATACAAAAAATACAGGTCCTAATAAATCAAGATTGATGATTTGTAAAAAAACAAAAACGATTATTACAGGTATTGTTCATTAGCAGTCATATTCTCAGGAGCAGAACTGCAAATGTCCAGTATTTAAGCAGAAGCAACTCATGTTATACTTTTGTCAAGATTACAAGACCCAGATCTTTCCTGGGACTTTAACCTACAATTTTCTGGTCACATGTAAATAGAACAGCATTGATGTGTGAAATGTTTGGATAAAACTCTTAAGGGAAACAGTGTGAATTAAGCTTATGTGCACCACAAATTAGAATTACAACAGGAGGTACGTGAATGCGGATAAATTTCTGTTAGTTGAATTATATGTTTCTCAGTGTGGGTTTAGCTGATTGTTTCAGTGGCAGCTGTTTTGCAGAAAGGTCTTTGTTCTTGCCTGGGTCTATATTGTAGCCTGAGTCGAGGATGTATGTGCTCTGCTCCACCTCTGGCATCACGGTATATCCGAATAAAAGTAATATTAGTAATATGAGTCATTAAAAAATGGTTATTCTCTTTCTATAAGCTACTTTATTGCATTGAACGATGAAACATTTTCAATCATACGCAAAAAAGCTGATTTTAATTCTAGAGGGAATAAAATGACTGAAAACTGAGATGAAGACTATTAGGTATCACGATCCCTGAAACTCAATTTAATACAACACACTTGATTTATTTCAAAATAATATTTTTGCATGAATTTCAGAAGCTATTATAGTAATTAGAGATGCTGGCACTTGAAGAACACAGGTTTCAAGCCCACCACCTGCTGTGGTCCCTGTGATCAAGGTACTTGCCCTTAATGGACTTGGTACGGATTGCCGAGCTGTCTAAATGGGTAAATCATGGTAAGCTGGTTTGAAGAAAGGTGTCAGCTAAAAAGAGTAATTTTTTTTTCTTTTTCCAAACGTGGTCATGTGTTTCAACACCCCCCCCCCCCAAATGATGCACTTATTTGAGCAGAAATTGCTGTGATGTAAAGATCTTATCTGAATATACAGTGTGTGATATTAGGTGATATGCATTAGTACTACATTTATGGTTCTGCTGTGGTTTTTCTAATGACTCTTTGTTCCCTCAGGAAGCCAAACTTAGAGAGCTGCTTGACGTCGGGAACCTGGTGGGACGGATTGAGAACAAGATGCTGACAGTGGTCACCGGACCGGATATGGTTAACATCACTTACCTGAACTTCATGGCCTTTCAGGAGGAGGTTGCCAAGGTATTGTCTTTCTAAATATGGAATTACTGTGGTACTAGTTATCTTTTTCTTTAGATTTTCTCAAAAGAGCACATTTGTCCCTTAAAGTGTAACTGAGACTTGGTATTAGGAGAAATACAGAGTTAGTTTATAACGCAAACACTGGCTAATTTGCCAGTTTGCAAACATCGCCTCCTTTAAAGAAAAACAGTTGGAATGTCAGTTATTTTTATTGCAGTGCCGATTCTCCTTTTGATTTCACAGTCCTATAGCATCTGGGAGTAGCATGTCATCACCCTCTGTCCTGAAATTCTATTTTCGAATCATTTACTCGCTGTAATGAAACTCAAAGAAAGGAAAATTGTCAACAAAATCGAAAATGGAGAAACCGCCCTTATACATGAGATATTTAAAAGAAAAAACCTTTTGTTTTGTTGTTTTTCAGGAGTGGGCAGATGAGTTGTTCAGCCTGGCATCAAACCTGCTGGCACAAAACATGTCAAGGGAATCCTGTCTGGAGAAAGCGTAAGTAGACGGTGGTGCAACAGCTGCACGGCCCCACTGGAGCGTAACAGCTCATAAACCTCGGCTGCAAATTCTGGCAAACGTCTGACTCCTGCCTCTGCTTTCGCTGACAAGTTTCACTCTCAACTCAACTTGGCATTCGGGCAGACAGTATCGAACACGTATCTTTTCTGCACCTCTGAATCACGTTTTTTCTTTGTTTTGCTTCAAAATACATTTGTATAAAAAAACACACAGGTACACGAGACTCAAGCTGCAGCTCAACCCAGAGGGCCGTATTCCTGTAAAGAAGTAAGTTCACCATTGTGCATTTTTTAATCACAACGTCATGCCTTTTTACTAGAAACTCTTTCAGTTTTCAACTGCTAAATACTAGAAATTGGTCACACTTATAAAGAAATATGTTTAATTTAATAACAACTCATTAAAAAAAAACATTTCACTGACCACCAGATCTTCAGTAACTGTATGTCCTAAAATACTGGGTGTATAAATGTTACATAATGTTGATAAGATTCTAGATGTGCCTAATGCATATTTTCATAGGGTATTTGCACAAATTTTTCCTCAGTGTGAAGATATCATGCTAACAGTGACAAGCATTGTGGTTTAAAAGTGTTTGTTTATTCCCTTCATTCAAGCATCCATCGCATGTTTTCTGCGGACAGGAAGCGTGTGGAAACAGCGCTGGAAAGCTGCAGCCTCCCCTCTGGCAGGGTACCAGAGCAGCTCGAATCACAAATTGCTGAACATTTAGATTAATTCACAAAATTGGCTAGTTTACTCAATATATATTTTAGTTTCACAAATTTGTCTATTTTATTTAGGCCTGATCGTGTACAAATTGTTGAAAGCCAAGCAAAAGTGATGTTGAGTCCTGTGAATGAAAACTGTGTCTGTGTGCAGAATGACTCCATTCCTCAGGAGGACTTTACTCCAGATGTGTACAAACTGTTCCTCAGTAACATCTGTCCGAGGCTGGAGATCAGCCAGATCTTTTCAGACCAGTAAGTCGGAGCTGCGCATAAATAATACACAAGAACCAGCTATTACATCATGGCTCAATGAGTACATCTGACTTATTGTCTCTCACAATTGTTATATGTTTCTAGTAATAATTAACCATAATTTTTAACTCTGCTTTAAAATCTTTTTTCTTTTAAGTGTAAATACTTTAATACTGCCGACAAATTAGAACACAATTACTCTTTTTTCAACGGATTTCATTACAACTAAAGTCAATTGTTGGTGAAAAATGGGGAGGACTTTATAAGCGAGGTTTAAAGTGAAAAGTGAAAATGCAAAGTAGGCATAAAAAAATCAAAAGTTTCTTGCAAGTTTTTATAGCAAGTCTCCTTTAGCAGTTTGCATACAAGAACCAGAAATGAACCTGTCCTGAGAAATGGGATTCCAGCATATGCTTAAAATGCAACATTTCTCTAATAAGCACCTTCCTGCCTTCTTGAGGGGGGCCAAGGGGAGGACTTACATCACGCTGGAGGAGATGACAGACTTCCTCAACAACAAGCAGCGTGACCCAAGGCTCAATGAGATCCTGTACCCCCCGCTGAAGCCCGACCAAGTCCAACTCCTCATCGAGAAATATGAGCCCAGCAACAGTTTTGCCCAAAAAGGTCTGTTCCTAGAAGTCTACTTTTATTCTTTTTTTCACAGCTACACCATTGTTATATTTTATCTTCTGCTGAAATCCAGTGTTTCCAGCTGCAGGTGTTTGCATGTATTTGCACATCAATTGCTTTTGAGACCGTTGTCCTTCCTCTTAAGTGAGCTCATATTCAGTGCAGTATTTAAATTGTTTTTACAACTGGTTTATCCTCATCAAATCATGAACTCAAAAAGAAGTTTGGATCAATCATTTCTGTCAGAGATAAACCCCAGTTAGGTCGACTATAAAAAGCACACGTATTTTGAAACAAAATATTGAAGTCCTCAATTTAACAATCTCCAGTTTAATGGGTTTCAGATTTACCAGACAAAATTCTATGGTTTATATGTTAGTAGTTTATTTTTTTTTGGGTTGCGATGTTGATACTCTGGAATTTCCATGTAATAGTCTGCTTGACGTTTAAAATATGCGATTTGTTATTTAATAGACTTTTGGCTTCATATAACTACTATTTCATGGACATTTGGATGTAACGGACATTCAGCAAAATCAGACAGCCGCTTTCCCCCCAGTTAGTAAATCGAGGATGTACTATATGTTCAATATACTTATGTGTGGATAAAGCCTACATTAATGATGATCTCTTAAAGTTATAAACAAGTAAAACTGTGATGCAAGCCACCTTAACACAGAACTGCAGTTGGCTATGCCAATGGTCGTCGGTTCAGACCTCAGTTTCCATGTTCTCCCCGTATTTGACTTGGTTTCCTCCCACAGTCCAAAGACGTGTTTCATGTGAACTAGCTGTATATTAGCTGTAGTGTGTGTATGTGAGTGTGAATGAAAGTGTGTAACCATCCAGTGATGGATCAGTGCTGTCTGAGCTGTACCCTGCATAGTCTAGTGCCCTGCGCTTCTGACACAGGCTTCCGACCACTACAGCTCTCCAACAGGACAAAAGAAGTAGTGAATAAGTTTAAATTTTAACCTGCACTCTTTCCTCTATTAATTTTTTTTCTAAAAATGAAAGGGAAAGCTTTGTTGTCACACTTTTTAGCTATTTGTGTAGTACTACAGAAGAACATATAACAAAATGGTATGGATATCCCTGGAAATATTACAGTGCTTTTACATAATCATACACTTGTAATAATGCGGTCCACAGTAATAATACAGGATTTTAATTAAAATGCACGGCATAACAGAACTGAGAACGTAAAAAGACTATTGCTACATTTCAACATTATTTAGAGTTTGGAATTTATTTTTTCCCTACAAACAGGAACCTTGTACATAAGTAGCACTACTGCATATATTTTCTAGTAATCCATAAAACCCATGAGTATGAAATAGCCCCAGGCCTTCTGAATGTTTAGACAGAAAGGAAAAAACTGAAGAATTGGAGAGGGTCAAAGATGTTTTCTGATCCATCATTATCAAGAACAGCTTGTCCAGGACAGGGTTGCTGTTTTCCACAGTTTGTCCTTTACAGATAAAGTGTGAGGTAGGGAACATCCTGGACAGGATACCAGTCCATCACAGGGCAGTCTCTTTCACACACACACACACACACACACACACACACACACACTCATCACAGGGCAGTCATATATACGCGCTCAGATCACCTGGTGCACAAATCATTGGACTGTGGGAGGAAACACCTGGAAAAAAACTCAGACAAACACCGGGAAACATGCAAACTCCACACAGGCTGAGCTGGATTTGAAGCTTAGTCCAAACCCACTCTCAGGAGCTGTAAGACAGCAGCACTGTTTAATACAGCACCTTGCCACCTGTGTTTAAACATGTTTGTGAGCTTTTGTAAAGTTGTATCGCATTCTTTCCTGAACCAATTTATGAGAATAATTTCGAACTTCTGTGAATTCTCATATGCTGAAGTCTGGCTTTCATTTCAAGTTCTCTGATTGAACTCTATGCACTGTGTTTTGTACTTAGAGGAAACTGCACTTTGTCCTCTAAATTCTCTCCTTTACATATACCGTGTTTAACAGATGGCACGACACGGTGTGTTTAAGAAACTAAATATATCCACACAAAAATGTCTTTATCCATAATCTTTTTTCTGTACTCAGTTGGTTGTCAAAAAAAGCCGCTGTTAATCATTTTCCCTAAGAGTTCCTGGGAGGAAAGTGCTGCCATAATTAAAACAAATTGGCTGCAGATATTTGTCATTGGGGAATATCCATCATGCATCTAGAACCATTATCCCAGCTCCTGCTCAGAAAATGTTGATCTTACAATTACAAGTTATTACGTGAGACATGTACAAGGCCCGTTTGGTTTTTCCCCGTATGAAATATTCAAGACCAAGACTCCCGGTGCGCGATAGTTTTTTGGACGTGTATGCTGGCTGTTGCTATTTTTCCTCACTTTTTTCCATTATTGATTACTGATGAAACCCTGTCGGTAAAAGGAGAAACAAAATGAAGAACGAATTAATTTGTCCTGGTCCGTGACAGCGGGTCCGCACTGAGCGTGTTAACCGGTTCCTCAGGCTGCCTCTGTCGTTCCTTTACAGGACAGATGTCAGTGGACGGGTTTGCTGCGTATCTCCTCGGCGATGAAAACGGGGTCATCCCCCCGGAGAAGCTGGACCAAAGCGAGGACATGAGCTTCCCCCTGTCCCACTACTTCATCAACTCCTCCCACAACACTTACCTCTCAGGTCCGTTCCTGGGGTGGGTGAGGCGCCTAAAAATAAAACCAGAAGGGTTAGATGATTTCTCTGCAGCACTTTCACTGGCACTGATTTCAG
Source organism: Arapaima gigas (assembly GCA_900497675.1). Lineage (NCBI taxonomy): Eukaryota > Metazoa > Chordata > Actinopteri > Osteoglossiformes > Osteoglossidae > Arapaima > Arapaima gigas. The sequence continues at coordinate 852,400 of UFQX01000062.1, read as the reverse complement.
AGATGCTTGTGGGGCCATATAAACCTACCAATAAATATTACTGATTTCTTTTAGATAATGGCCGCATGCTTTCACTGGAAATGCGTGATTGACAATAACAACAGAAATAATAATAATAATAATAATAATAATAATAATAATAATAATAATAAACATATCGGCCTTGAATCAAGACCCTTAACTACTTTAAGTGGCCTAATGGTGAAGATCTGGGAAATGACCATGACTTTGTGAGTGTGGCTGTTGGATGTTGCTGTGTGTGCAGCGGGCCAGCTGGCCGGGAACTCCTCGGTGGAGATGTACCGGCAGGTACTGCTGTCGGGCTGCCGCTGTGTGGAGCTGGACTGCTGGAAGGGGCGTACGGCTGAGGAGGAGCCTGTCATCACACACGGCTTCACCATGACTTCAGAGATCTCGTTCAAGGTGAACTGACAGCTTTTATCTGCGATCACAGCTCCTCCTCCTAATAGAGTGGCTTACATGGGGCAGCAGGTGCCGCAGTGGTTAGTGAGCTGCCTTTGCATTTGACAGACCTCGATTTGAATGCCACCTTCCGCTGTAGAGCCCTTGACTAAAGGACTTACCCTAAAAACGTTGCTTTCACATAAATGGGCATATAATCGTAATTTACCATTATGAGTCACTTCGGAGAAAAGTGTCAGCTAAATAAAAAAGTGTTAATGGAGTCCTCATTTCAAAAATGGGCCAAGGGGAGGAGGACACAACTCTTTGGTGCCAACCATGGCCATTTCACAACCCCAGGAGGACAAACTTGGCTCCTTGCAGGGGTCACTGCGAGTTGTAACTATTTTAGTGTAATCCAAATATGCCTTCAGACGTCTTCCAGAAATTACCATGTGACAACAGCGAGCGCTGTAAAAAATAATTTAAAAAAAGAATATAATGTTTGTTCTTTGCTCCGTTCTGTAAATACACTTTGTTTCTCTTTAATTTAATCTCCGTGGCCCATTTGTTTGTTTCTTACCATTATTTTATGAGAGAGAGTGTGTGTGTGTGTGTGTGTGTGTATATGTGTGAATAATACTTGTTTAAAAAATTTTTTCTGCGTTTTTTATAAAGTGGGATGGAACAAACATAATTAGTCCCAGAAGAACCTAATTTTTTTGGACTGCTTTGTCTGTAATTAGTCGGTAATGAATTTTCTGTGGACAAAACAAATCGTCTTTCTGATCAACAAGCTGCTTAATGTGGAATGAACAGACCTGGTTCTTCAAGTCAGCAGGCCAAGTTCAACGTCAGGTCCTTTATCAACCTATTAGGCAGCCTTAGGAGTGTTGATAAGGCAGTAGACAATTTTTCAAATTATTTTCAGAAGAATAGGATCAAATGTTTGCGAACTGATTGTTTAAAATTGTACCTTGATGTGAAAGGATTGTGAAAAGGCAATAAACACAGGATGCTTCTGATTCAGTTTTTCTCTAAGCACAGCTGACACGTCGCGCATCTACAGTATGTGCAGAATGAAGCGGCTGTTTATTCTCATTAAGTAGAAAAGGAGTTGAATAACCCTTGTTTTTTTCCTTCTTTTTCTTTGTGCAGGAAGTTATTGAGGCCATTGCTGAATGTGCATTCAAAACCTCGCCTTTCCCTGTCATATTGTCCTTTGAAAACCACGTGGACTCGTAAGTCTCGAGTTTTGTTCTCCCGCTCTTGTCCAACAGGCGTTTTTATTCTGTTGCCAAAACCCTGCAGTTCTAAGCAGGACGGTCTAACTGGCACTTTTTTTATTTGTCATAACTGCATTCATGTTATACAGTACATTTCATTTTCACGGCATCCTGCAGTCTTCCGACTACCAGGGAGAAACCATCGAGATTATTGTTTAATAAATGTAGCTCATATGTTGTTATATTGTTATTATAATGGGGTCCAGTGTACAAGACCAACCAGTAAGTATGGAAAGATGATGTAGTCACAAAAATGGCTTTATTATGAGTGCATTTTGGAAGGACCACATTGTGTAGGTGCTACTTGGGGTACAATGAGTGCTTCACATCACCAGACATTGGTTCAAAGACTGTTTATTCTATTCTATGCATGTTCCCTGCATGTCCACGTGAGTGTCCTCAAGCTGCTCTGGTTGCCTTCCACAGTCCAATGGCATGTGTTTCAGGGGAATTGATGGCTCTAAACTGCCACAGGGTGCGAATATGCTGTTGAACATGGGTGGGGCTACTCTACTCTCCTGTCAAGGCTGTATCTTTCCTAGCTTTGTGCCCTTTACTTCTGGGACGCTTTCCACGCCATCACAAGCCTGTTTGAGATGAGTGGTTATTGACAGTGAGTGCACACATTAACAAATGTTATTTGTATTCAAAAAGCAATATTTACAGACATTAAAAGGAGCAGGTTAGGAAGAGAGGAAAGCAAAATTACTTGTTTGGTTAATGATTTTTTTTTTCCCTGTGGAGCAATTTGAAGAACTGAATAAGCAACATTAATATGGTTATGTGCTATTTTTTGTGCTATTTTATTTTTCACATGTGAGATTTGATTCTAAGGAATAGCAAAGAGTTTTTTTCCATGGTACAGGCCACATTTTCAGGTGCCAAATCCCAATGTCCTTTTTATCCACTACATGTGGCCTCTTTTTCATTGTTGTGCAGAGGACTTCTGATCAAGCATTGAGATGTGCTTTTGTTCACCTCGGGAAAGAGTGTGAGACCATTCACTTCTATAAAATGAGGATATTCTTCTTGATCAGGTTTTATTTAAGATACAGTTGTTCTAACCATTTAACTTATGTCAGAATCATATTAAATTTAGCCCGCTATGTAAACCAAGCTCTCATTCTCCTTCTTTAATTTCTGGGCAGCTGCTAGTTTACATCTGTAGTGTTTGTGGCAAAAAACATCTTTTCATAAACAATTTGCTTTAAGAAAATGTTTATGTATGTACAAATCCTAAAAATATATAAAGGATATCTCAGAGTTGAAGTAAATGTAGAACTTGAGGATATTGCTGTTTAGCTTTTAATATGCTGCTGAAACAGTTCAACTTTTTTTTCTTTTGTTTTTATAATTTCCCTGAATGTGTAGCCCAGCATGGTTTCCGTCAACATTGCCTGTCATAGTTTCCAACTCAGAGACTGGTTGCGGTACTTTTTTGCATGTCGTGTGCCAGTTTTACTTTGCTGCGGTCGAACCTCCGAAGACGGCCTGTTGAAGGTGCAGCTCTGGGTTCAGACCAACCATCACCATATTGTGTTGGCTGAGATCACATTTACTGGCTAAGCCACTCAGGCAGCTTGTTCCGCTTGTGTTTTTTTCCTCTGCCCACTTTACTGCATGGGGTCAACAAGAAAGGTCCAGCATCGAATAACAAACACCACATACGGTGTGGATCTGTCATTCTGTGAAAACATGAGTCACTTTGGCCTCATTGCTGACAAGGTCTGTTGCAGTTTTGAAGAGGGCCTTTGGGGCTATCTGATGCTCCCGCCTAATAGGATTCCTGAGATTCGTGGGGCATGTCTAACAAGGCCGGGGTTAGTGAAAACTTTAAAAAAAAAAAAAAAAACTTACATTTTTCTTTTACTATGAGTTGAATCGATTGCTATGGCAACACCTCCAATATGTTCACCCTGCTGTAGGGCAGGTTAATTTACACTAACCCTGATGCTTGAGTTTAAATTCAGGTCCATCAGAGCACATATTATCTCTTATAACACATTACTGTGAATAAGAGGTGGTCTGAGCTTCCCTGTTTTTACATGAAAGCTAAGTAATATATACAATGTATGGAATTTAAGTTTTGCACACATATTTTCACCTTAATGAAGCATTCTTTCTTACATATTTTGACATTTTTTGCATGTATGGTATTTGGCTTTCATTTGAATTCCTTTTATTTTTTAGTGTTTTACTTATCGTTTGATACAATACCCTGCAATTTTATTTGGTGTTTACACTTTAACCAAAATAAGATGGAGCTTTAAATGATCCATATGTGCCCTTTGACAAATAAAGCTCAACAGTCAGAGCAGACAACCTCCAGTGTGAATGAGCAACAACAAGGATCAGTTGGCCGCTGTTCCACTGGCCGGGTTATTCAGGAGCAGCCAAGTAATGCACTGTGTGACTTCATTTCTAGCAGATGCAGATGCTACACACTCCATGTTCTGGCTATCATTCTGTCCCCAAGTGGCAGTTTAGTTGATGACTTGAGTACATCCGTGATGTTCAAACCTCAGGCTTGATGGTAGTGCCATGCTTTTGAGCTTCATCTGATGCATTCAGAATGGTTTTGGCAATAATATCAATAATAATATTACTACTGTTTTGCTGTCACGAATCCAGCCATCTTAAGGTTGGTGTTAGGGTTAACTACACACACACACACACACACACACACATCTATAAATAGATATCTCATAAAATACCCATGTTGAATACAGACATTTTATTTTAAAGTTAATGATACATTTTCATGTGCTACAGTAAGTCAAGAAAATCTCCCTAAAATCCATAATCCGTCTGTTTTCACCACTGCTGTCTGGAAAATGCCATCGCGGCTTGCAGGCCAACACTGCCAGGCTTAGCTACAGCTTTTTCTCATGAGCTGTTACTACCACCACCACTGACCCCCTCCCACAGTTTCATCTCCACCATCACCACTGGCTGTTTGCACAGATTATCTTCATCCATTCAGCCATCCATCCATCCATCCATCCATGCATTATCTTCCTGGCTGTTGTTTATTCATCTATTTATTTCCTACCTCAACTGTCTTCTTTTGCTGTTTGTTTCTTTTGTCCTTGTCTGTTCAGTGTACTCGGCACCATGTTCCAGGAGAAACTATATTTTGGTCTCTTTGTCCATCTGTGTAAGTGCAGAATGACAATAAAGTGAACTTTGGACCTTGATGTACTTACAAGAAAATGCTGTCCTCAGTATTGTTTTAAAGTAATTTTTTTTCAAAAATGCTTGTCATATTCGGTAAAGGTTTGGCTTTAGAAATTACATTTCCATTTCTCATTATATTCACAGTGAACTTTTGTCATCATTGAGATCTTCAGCATCTGTTCAGTTTGGCAAGAAAAAAAATGTGTCTTCTGTGACCTTATTTGCCCATCGCGTTCCCTTCCTTCTGGAAAACGTACCGCTTGTTTGCACAGGTTTCAGACGGGGCCACGTTCAGCATATGTCCTACTGCTTTTCAGGAGGGGAGGAGGCTCAGGGACAGTTTATGAACAGCGTGGATGTGCACAGCCTCTGACCTGGACACGTGTTCACAGCACACGGCAGGCACCCAGTCCTCACGCACTGTCGTGGGTTTAAAACCTAATCACAATTTCAGTTTGAACAGGAATTAGAAAAATGTACTGTTTTTGAGCCCCGGCACTCTGTGGATATGTATTTTCCATGTGAAAAAAAAACTTTTTATGTGCAAATGAACTGATGGCCCAGAGTCACTGGCAAATACAAGGTTATGCTATTTTCTAGCCAAACAATTGCTTTTCTTAATCTGCTGAGTTCTAGAACACTGTGAAAACTCACTGACCCCAAAGCCCTTGTTGTTGGTCATAATTTAAAAACCTCTGACCTAATCGGATGGCATCGCCACCTAGTGGAGGAAAAGTGTATGTTACACTCGGACGTGCAGAATTTTGACCATGACAGCTATAAAAACAAGGTTTATCTTTAGCTATGTATTGCATGGTACAAAGTATTGCTCCTTTCATATCTTATATGAATAAACTGAAAAATAATCAAGCTAATTCTGTACTTGCAACAATTTTAAAAAACTGGCAAAAAAATCTCTGTTCCATAACCTTTCATTGTATTCCAATGTATTTGAATAAAAACCTTTCTCATCAACCTGTGATTTTATTATTATTATTATTATTATTATGATTATTATTGTCTTGCTAAAATAAAAATACTTATTCCTTTACCTGTTTCCACTGTGTTACAGTCCAAAGCAGCAGGCCAAGATGGCGGAGTACTGCAGATCGATATTTGGCGACGCTTTGCTCACCGAAACACTTGAGAAATATCCTGTAAGTAAATGTGGCCATTTTAATGTCTGGTTTCCCATTGTGCCAACATTAGTCTGAAGCGCATCTATGTTTGCAATATAAAAGCCTTATATATATATATATATAACCTTATAAGGAACTTGGCAGAACCTTACTGTCAACAGAAATGGATTTTATGTGTCATGTGTATTTATTGTGTTTCATATATTTATTTTTATTATTTAAAGTTACTTTTCCTTTTTGTAACTGAGTTTTATTAAGGCATTCAAATGTATCTTCACATTTTAAGTGTAGGCAGCTCTGACATTTTTAATTTGGGGCTTTGACAATGGAAAGGGCAAAAGAATAATTGCGAGAACAGTATTAGCTGAATGCAGATTTACCTTTTTGTGTCTCTGGTAATGAGTGCCATTGAAACTTTGTGTTAATGCACGTTCTGAGCAAATCCTGTTGCTAATAACATTTGCAGCGGGGGGTCTTCCTTCCTGCGGGTCCCACTTCATAATGTGGCGGCAATTACTGTGTGGGTTACTCTCCCGCTGTACAAGGGAATTCACCATTTCGAAGCTGGGATTCTATTCTGTACTCACACACACCTTCCTATGGTAGAGCAGCCTTCCATTTTCTTGGTTACGGTATTGACTGCTGACCTGTGGAAATGTTTTCTTCCCGTAACAAATGGGATTTTAAAAAAAAAAGGCTAAAAAAATCAAAAAGAAAAAAAAGTAGCGCACATGCTAGGGGTATTGCAGCCGTAGCTTTCAAATACGTTTGCGTACTGTTGAACTCAACCACCTTTCCCTCCCGCAGCTGGAGTCTGGGGCCCCCCTGCCCAGCCCGCAGGAGCTCATGGGAAAAATCCTGGTCAAGAACAAGAAATCACACAAACCGTCTGACGGGAGCGCGAAGAAAAAGCTGGCCGAGCAGGCGTCCAACGCGTGCAGTGACACCTCGAGTGTCCTCGAACCCTCGTCCCCAAATACAGGTACCTGGAGCAAAGCAGAGGTCACCTCCAGTGTATTGGGCTGTGAAACGTTAAACTACAAAAGCAAACACGGGGACATCGGATACGATGAAGTTGCGTCCCAATCCAAATGGTCGTGTTTAATTCATACTCAGCTGACACTTTTGTGTGTAGACTTCAGTGGGCTCACCTCAGTGAAATGCGTAATATGCAAAATAGCCACCTGTGCGTGGCTGTCATTGGCTCGAGTTAATCGCAGAGGTGGGTTCACCGTACGCAGCAGCGCAGTTCATAAACGGCTAAAGACGGGGGGCAGAATCAGTAGGTTTGGCACGCACTATCAGATGGATCGACTTGTGCATCAATTATTACTGCCATCGCAAGTGGTTGACCGCAGGGGATCTGGGCCCCTTCCACCGCGCGTTATACCACAGTGACACCTGCTGGTATCCTTCTCCCTGCACGACATGCGGCTTCTTTTGCAAACCCAGCACGCAACGCAGGCTTTCCGCAACCTGCAGCTCTTCCTTTTTCTGTTTATTAAACACGGCGTGCAGCCAAAACGAAGGAGCGTAACAACTTTGTCATGTCTATAGGCAGGCTGCTGACATTCTGTAACCTCCTCCAATAGAGCAGGTTCCTGAATTATTCATGCACTGGGATCAATCTTGAGGCTAAATCTCCCGCACAAACGGGGAGATGGAGCTTATTGACTCAGACTAAAAGGCTGCACTAACTGCGAGTTCCTGGATGCGGCACGGCAGGTGTCACAGGAGGGTAATGATTTTAAAATGTACGGCGAGAAGCCCACAAAAGCGGCTGATCCCTCCTATTCAGAGCCCTTACATAACTCCCGGGAAATAATACGTGCAATAATAACCTACCGCTAGAATTTCCAGTACGCGCAGCTGAGTAGAGCGGGAGAGCACAACCTTGGGCTTGTCGGAGTTTGGAGACTTGAGCCAAACGTGAATTTCCCCTGAAGTGAACTGAACCGAATTTGAACTGAACTGGGCTTGGCCCCGAACTGCTCTCTTGTCGACTTGCATCGAAATGCTCGCGCTATGATTATGTTGTACCAAAATTTATGTCTGGAACTATATTCGAGCCAGTTACATTGCATTGTGCTTTTATCTCATTATAGTTAAGGGAGCTGGTTGTCGGTGACAAGGTACCTAGGAAGGAACTGATCTTATTTTGTGGGAGAAGATTTGATTAAGCAGCTATTTTGCAGAGGAAGCAATGGAAAAAATCAGAACATATTTAGTCAGACAGTAATGATGCGTCATTAAAAAAAGGATATTCTGCAGTGCGGTGAAATGCACTTTTTCCATCGCAGTGTCACCTGGCCGGTCTGACGGAGGGTGGCACCGACCCTGACCCCAACTTTGGCTGCCTTTCTGACCCCGGGCCCTCGGTTTGTAGCTTAGTTCGGGGCCAGACTACAGCTGCATGTAACTGACAGACCATGGGCTAAAGATGCGCCCCCCTTGTTTCTACTGAATGAGCGATAACACCTCCACAAAGCTGCCTTTAAATACGTAACATGAACTAATTTAAACAGGAAACACAGGGAGCACGTAAACAAAAATTCTGTCTATGAAATCCTTGTGAAATCATATTTCCGTTGCACCTGTTCACAGTGTTGAAATGTAAATTTAATGGACATAGTTAAAAAAAAGTGAAAAACGAGAACTGACATTCAGCTTTGTTCCTAGGGGATGTGGAGGCAGAGAGTGACGACGACGACGACGACGACGAAGACTGTAAGAAATCCATGGATGAGGTAGAGGATGAGAAGCATAGTTCATTCCATGAGCCTTGACAGCTGCGGATCTGTCATAAACACAATATCACATTTCTCAAAATGTCGCGCGTAATTAGCCTGACATTTTTACGTGTTGCCGAGTGTTAAAACAACATTAAAAAGCTATAATTCACACACTGCTATAATTCAGGTCATTACGGCGTACACATTTTACAGCTCTGTCCCATTCCTGCTCGTCTTTCACTGTGGGGAGTTGTGTTTTCCGCACACTGTGTGTCATCAGGATCGAAGTTGTATTGTTTTGACACCGAAATGACATAACCGAGCACAGCGGTCAAACAACTGCGCGGTTTTCTTACGTCCACGACTCATCGTGTCCAGGGAACAGCGGGAAGGGAAGCCGTCGCCACGGAGGAGATGTCCACTCTGGTCAACTACATCCAGCCGACCAAGTTCCACTCGTTTGAGGTTTCCAAAAGTGAGTACGGCAGAGGTGTCTCCGGACATTGTCCCTCGTGTCCCTGTTCTCCTCCTCTGGCATCTGGAGGAAACTTGGCCTTTCTTATTATTTTTTTTTTTTTTCCAGAAATCAACCGCAGTTATCAGATGTCTTCGTTTGTGGAGACGAAAGCTCTGGAGCACCTCACGAAAACCCCCGTTGAGTTTGTGGAGTATCCTTCTGACACGACTTGAATTTTTTTCCCTTGCTGCTGCATTTGGCTGACACTTTTTGTCCCAAGAAAGTGAAAACCTTAAGCTGCCCTAAACACTCTTCCAAAACCGATTATTTGATGATTTATCGTTGTTTAGCTGGTACCTGAGTTACTTACGGCATTTATTTAGTTGACTCTTCAAAGGTACTTAAAGTGTTAAACTACAATTACCTACTTATACAGCTGGACAGTTTTTACTGGGTACCTTGCTGATGGGTTCTACAGCAGTGGTGGCAACTGAGCCTGCAGCCTGAATCCAAATCCAGCAATTCTGTCTGATTTGCCAACTGCCAACCCCAATAATAACCTTCGCAATGAGATACCCATGTATATAGCAGGGTATTCGTACTATATCAGTCCAGGGTAAGTACCTTGCTCTGCAGTACAACAGGGATTCAAACCAGGATCTTTCAGACTGTAGACCACTGCTCCACCTTCAGCCCCCTTGTTTTACTGCTGTCCTTTCCTCATGTTCCCATTGAACCAGGTGAGGGTGGTTGACACTCACATCTCATTTGAGAGGAATTCAGAGTTACACACACACTTCAACATGTTTTGTGCTTCTAGGAGAAACATGGGGCCCCTACAGAGAAAGAGCCACGGGCCAGATTCAACCCCAGAGCCCTGGAGCCGGGGGCTGAAAACTCCACCCTTTGAGCCCCCTGGGCTGAATATCATGTTTGCCGCTTAAAGGAAATTTCCACTTTCACCAGCAAGCAGTGTTTCTGACCGCACATTAAAATGCACAGTTTGCTATGCTAATTTCTTTCAATTCATCATTATAAACGAATGCTAAAATTGTCACCTTTGATCTTCTTAAGGATACTTTTGATCTTTTGCTGGATTGCCGAGCAGGTGAAGGTTTCAAAATGAGGCATTTGAGTTTGGCAGAATTTGTTCATTATTTTCTGGAGTTTGTGTTTTATGTTGAGCTTTGCATTTATTTTGTTTAATGGATTTGTTACACTAAATTGAGAAGTGTATCCCTTCTTTATTTCAGTTTTGGGAGCTGAAGCACATGGGTGAAAAGCTCTGAAGGAGCGCTCTCGATTTTGCGGTGAAGATGAACAGGCTGGTGTGTCCTTAACCTCCGCACAGATACAACAAGTCGCAGCTGAGCAGGATCTATCCGAAGGGAACGCGTGTCGATTCCTCCAACTACATGCCTCAAGTGTTCTGGAATGCCGGTTGCCAGCTGGTGGCGCTAAACTTCCAAACAATTGGTGAGCGGAAGCCAAGCGCATCTCTCAAACTGTGCTATTTCTGATATAAAGGAAAAAAAAAAGTTGTTTGGAACAATTTTATTAAGTTCTTAGTCCAGACTGATCCTATGAACACCATCTGTGTAGAAGGCTGCAGGTTATATCCACTGAATGAAATGTATCCTCCTGAGATCTAAGAGGATTTAAAAAAAGAGTTAACCCTAAAGGATAATCCTGATGTTAAGGTTTTGGGATTTCTAGAATTTCTAGGAAGTTGTCCAAGCTCTACCCCCAGTCAGGTATTATCATTTAAAAATTCCCTTTACAATGTCTTACACGAGGTGCATTGTACCATGTGCAGTTTGAAGGTCCCACTTATAAACATATGTCCTCTAGAGTGGACAACTGTGAATAGGAAAGTCCACTGACATCTCACGTGTTAATGGCCTTTTTATCCAGACCTCCCTATGCAGTTAAACTTGGGGATGTATGAGTACAACGGGAAGAGTGGATACAGACTGAAGCCCGAGTTTATGAGAAGACCGGACAAGCACTTCGACCCCTTCACAGAGACCACAGTGGACGGGATCGTAGCAAATACCCTGTCAGTAAAGGTAAATAGCTTGGACAAGAAACTGCAAATGTGAGAATTTAGTGGCGACTTCAGGCCGCTGGAGGGACGGCGACAGGGTGATTCGTTCAGAACTTGGATGACGTTGTAATCGTAACTACTGGCACTTCTATGGATGGATCATGTAAAAATCATGCAAAAGTTGCTCAGGAGTATCTACTGAACATGTACCTAAAAAGAGCAAAATATTTGAAAATACCCCCTTTCTGCCCTGCACTGAACGAGCATCTTGTCCAGGCTGCACCAGGTCTCGGTGCTTCTGGCAAAGGCTCTGGACCACCTGGAACCTGCACAGGATGAGCTTCATTTAGTTGTTAATAGGGAATGAATGAATGAATGAATGAATGAATGAAATATTTTTAAACTTATGTTGATTATTAATAACATTTCCTTAATAATAATAATGTCCCCTTTCAGAAAAAGTCATGCATTTTTAACAAGGTGCTTTTGACATTTTCTCCCTCTGCAGATTATTTCGGGCCAGTTTCTGACAGACAAGAAGGTCGGCACATACGCAGAGATCGATATGTTTGGTCTGCCAGCCGATACGAGGAGGAAGGCGTTCAAGACCAAGACCTCGCAGGGTAATGCGGTAAACCCCGTGTGGGACGAGGAGCCCATAGTGTTCAAGAAGGTGAGCCGAGCTCTCGGCCGTGTGCTTTGTGTCCGTTCTTCGCAAGTGGTGAGTTAGGTCCTGTTGCGACATGAGGGGGACATTCTTTGTATGTCGGTAACACTCAACTCAACCCCTCCGCAGGTCGTTCTGCCCACTTTGGCCTCTCTTCGATTAGCGGTGTTTGAGGAGGGGGGGAAGTTCATAGGCCATCGCATCATCCCTGTGTCTGCCATTCGACCAGGTGAGGGCGTTTGACTGCTATCGCTCGCACACTCGCACACACACTCGCACACACGTGTGCCGCGTACTGCACTGCACGCACCTCTCTTCCAGGCTATCGCTACATTGGCCTCAGGAACGAGAAGAACCAAGCGCTGGTGCTTCCCGCTATATTTGTCTACATCGAAGTGAAAGACTATGTTCCTGACACCTTTGCCGGTAAGTTATGTCATCATAACGCTTCTCAAAGTTTATGATCAGTGTATCCTACATTACCTTCTCCATGTAGTAAGATGCAAAGTTATAAAAATGCCTATCGCAGGTACAGTATGTGGTGACATCAATTGGATGCTTTTCCAGTGTTTTCCATTTGCGTTTCCATGCACAGATGTGATCGAGGCCCTGTCAAACCCCATCCGATATGTGAATTTAATGGAACAGCGAGCCAAGCAACTGGCCGCGTTGACCTTGGAAGAGGAAGAGGAAGTTGTCAAGGAGGTATTGCTCTTTGGTCTCACACATCTCTTCAGGTGTTGGCTTTATTTTTACATTTTGTTTTATTTTTTACATTCTTGCCATATGGTTTGGTTTATTTTAACTTGGATTTGGCCCAGAGGTCAGTGCAGATGAAACGTTACAAGGGCAGGAACATAAATGCTGCTGTGTTTCTGCAAAGGTGGAGCAAAGGGCAGATCAGCCAGCCGAGCCCAAGAATGACCCAAAGCCCGTCACCTCTGAGAACGGCGTGAGCCACGCAGCCCACATGGCCCCCAAGCCTGCGTCTCAGGTGACCCAGCAGGCCCCGTCCACGGGTACGCTCTATCTGTCTCCTCCGGCACCTTCACGTTACACAGAGTGTTGTCTTTGATGTCTTAAGATGCTGATGAGGAGAAGTGCACGTGTTCTCCACGCGAGACCCATCTCGTGTACTCAGAAAACACTGATGCTATGTTACATGGGACTAATGCAAAGGATTTGATGTGGGTGTGTAAGAAATGGTGGTTCAGCAGGTGGCACCGGTGTGTCTCAGTTCCTGGGCTGTGACGTCCAAAGACATGCATGACAGCAGGCAGTGGTGAACCATGTCCGAACCAAGCGAGTGGATGTCAGGCGTCGACTGTGACTCGGCAGCACTTACCCTCATGTTACTGTATAGTAACTTTGAATCCTTGTCTGTTTGTTTCTGTTTGTTATCAAGCTATTTTTTACTCAAACACTTAACTGAACACATGGAACACGTTACGTTATCATTTTTTAAATGTCTATATTTCAGTATCGGCGAAGACCTCTGTGAAGACTGAAGACCTCATACAAAGTGTCCTCACAGGTGAGATTCACCATAAAAAAATCTTTCTTTTGCTCTCTGTTATACGTGTATAGATGACATGTGTCCTCGACTTACAATGAGTTTCTGTTCCGCCAGCTTCGTCGTGAGTCATCTTTGTTGCGTCGTAAATCACCTTATGTACACTTTTATATAAACTATAATGTATAAACAATTAACGTACATTAATGCTGGGTGTTGTAATAGGGCTCCTTTTTTATTGTTTCTCAGATTTATGCTAATATTCATTCTAATATGAATTAATGATAATAATATAAACGCAGTTATTTTTTATATTTCTATGCTGCCCGATTGTTTCCGAATCTACTTTCTTTCTCTTTTTTCTTATTAATAGCACCATAATACGTTACTTACTTTTTTGTTTGCTAGCCCTTGTAATGAAACGTTTCATGAAATAATAGACAATCGCTGATAGACCGAGTCAGTAACAAAACATGGCGCTTTGCAGCAGCGTGTTCTTCTTGTGGTCGGCGTTAGAGGTTTACCCAGTCGCCGGGCCTTAAATAATAATATCGTGAGGTTAATGGGGTGGCTGTTGGTCGGTCGCATATGCCATCATTGGAGGACTACCTGTATATGTTTTTCATGATCTGTGTCCGGTGGTGTTTTAGAAGTGGACCCGCAGACTTTGGAGGAGCTGAAGCAGCAGAAACCGTATGTAAGGGAACAGAGGAAGCAGTACAAGGAGATGAAGGAGCTGGTGAAGAAGCACCACAAGAAGACGACAGACATGATCAAGGACCACACGGTGAAGTACAACGAGTTCCAGAGCGAGTACGCGCGGCGCAGGGCTGCCCTCCAGAAGACAGCAAAACGAGATGGTAAGAAAAGGTAGGTCTCCTCACACATGTGCTCCTTCCATGTCTTCTGTCACCGCTGGTTTCGTTATCTAAACGGCAGCACTTTGAACACAACTTTTTTTCATCTCTCATTTTTGTCCAGTTTTCACAAAACATAAAACTACATTTAAAAACATGTACTGGTTGTAGGCTCTTGCCTGGATGTAGCGTTTGACAAGGATGCGAAACTGAAGCATTTGGTAGAATTGCCTGATTTTACAACCATAAAACTGTTTGCGTTATATTTTAAACACAGAGCGTTAAAAATCCAGCAGCTCTCTAGTAAATTCTTTCCACGTGTTCTGTTTTATTATTTTTTATTTCACCGAGTTGTTTGTACAAGGGGAGTTTTGACACGAGATAATTCTCTTTACATTCATTTACTTATTTATACATTGCGATGTCAAATTCTGTAAAATCTGTGCCCCTGCCAAAGTCTTCACCCCCTTGGACTTTTTCAGGTTTCATAGTTTCACGGTGTATTTAAAGACTTTTTTTGACACCGATTGACATACAAATCACATTTAACGTCAAAGTGAAAACACACTGAATTAACTGTACGTATAAAAAAAAACAAAACAACTGAGTGTATAAGTACACATTGTCATAAAGTGCTGCTCAGTTGTGTGCGGTGATGCTTATTTGACTCTGGTGCTGCTGTTTATTGCTGATTTGTTGTGTCCTCTCTCTGGGTGGCAGGTGCCTGTCTCCGGGGCCAGACCACGAGCTCTCCACGGTGGAGCAGGAACTTTGTGCCCTCGAGAAGGAGAGCAGAGAGAAGCTGGCTGAGCTGAAGGAGCAGCAGCAGCAGCAGCTCCTGAACCTGCGCCAGGAGCAGTACTACAGCGAGAAGTACCAGAAGAAGGAGCACATCAAGCAGGTTGTCATCCACTGTGTGGTTTCAGCAGAATCCTTATGATCATCATCATCATCATCAAGGAACAAGAATCAAGAATCATTTATTGTTGTAGACCTTATACAGCAGATACAGGAGAGAATGAAATTAAGTTCCTCAAGTCCACGGTGCACAGAAGAGGGAGAAAGAAAATTTAGAGAAAATGCAAAGATAATGTAGCTATAGATTAATAAAAGATAAACAAGTATAAAAGATTATATTTATACATTACAAAAATAGATAAATATAACGTATAAGTTCATATGTATTGTCTGTGCAGCACAACATAAATATACTCTAGATGTTCAAAAAGTCAATGGTCTTGGTGGTGGTAGTGATCGGGCCTGAGATGTTGGGGTTCGGCAAAAAGATAAAAGCCTTCTGATGGCAGTGATGACAATGGTCATCATCACTATTGTTGCCTGGGATCATCACGTATTTTGAAGGCTGCTGCACTGTAGTGTCATAAGGTTAAATGAGGTTTTGTGCTGCATCACTTGTCTTTTCTCATTTTTTTTTTGCATTTTTAATTTCTTGTATCATATTGACTCACATTTTATGCAGCCTAGTTTACTGCAGTACATGCTATTTTGAATAACAATACGAGTGTCTTCATTCCACACTAGCTGGAAAAGTACCGCAGTGTGGCGAACCGCGGTGGCCGTACCACCGATGAACACCAGGGGTGGTACTCGTGGTTTCTAGTGGCTTCTGGGGATTTCTCCAGCATCTGTCAGCTATTGTACAATCTGGACGGCCTTTAAAAAGGAGCCAGTCAAAGACTCTCACTGCTGACGCTTCTTTTTTTTTTTTGTGGTCACAAAGTCCCCCTTGTAAATAATCCCAGTGCTGCATTTGAAGATTTTCCCTTTGTGAAGGCCTGTCGGTGTAAACACTGGACACACCGTTAAATCATCTGTCCACATCATTATTACCAGAAGCTCTCGTTCGCAAAATAACATTTATTTATTACACAAACGACAATATTATTGTATGGTTAAATGCTTCAGCAATTTATGAACACATATTCAAATGCTTAAAACTGATGTTCCAATAGAGTACAACAAAGTTTTATACAGCAAAGCAAGTTTGATAATGTCAAACATAATTCTTTATTTTAAAAAAATTGCCAAGTTTATATCTATGCTATAAAGGAGATATAACATTTCAGTAAGAAGAAGTGGAATATGTGTCATCCACCCAGGGTGTAGTTTCAGAGCCTGATGCCCAATGACGCCGGATACAGCGGTTAATGAGAAAGGATGGATATATGTATGATAAAAGTATGATAAATACTTTATATGTACAGTATATATAGAGCTGTGTGTCACAGTTATGAATGAGGAATTTGGGGGGGAAAAAAACTGAACTGCTGCTGATGCAAAGTTTCTTTTGCAGCTCATGGAGAAACTGACCTTAGTGACAGAGGAGTGTCAGAATACACAGCTAAAGAAGCTGAAAGAGTTATGTGAGAAGTAAGTTTTGTTTCAAACTGGGCTTTGTGTTTCTGTACAGTGAGGGACAGGCAATCTTTTAACTTAGGCTTTATTTTACAGCCGCAAGTGCCCTTTAAGTGCACAAAATCATATACGCATCACCAAGGCTCTCTGACAGCTGTGTGCCTGCCGGTGTCCGCTGGTGTCATGTCTTCACAGAGAGAAGAAAGAGCTGAAGAAGAGAATGGACAAGAAGAGGCAGGAGAAGCTGAATGAGGCCAAATCGAAAGACAAACACCTGACAGAGGAGTGAGTGGAAGACTGGCGGCTGAAACACTGTACCCTGTTTACTGGGAATTGGGAATATGTTCCTGACTGTGTGGGAGTGAATGGGAGTTTCGCGTAAGTCACAAAGGAGAGGGGTGTGAAGGAGGGGGCGATGGCTGCGCTGCGGCCGAGTAATGTGCAAAAAACCAAATCAATAGATTTTTAAGAGTCCAGCTTCTTTGAACCTTGGTTTTGGCTTATTTTGCCAGCTTTTTTGGACATGTGGCTAAAGTTGAAATATACTGAGGGACGCAGTATTTCTTTGAAAATGCATAGCAGTTTATTTCAGGAAAATGGGCAAAAAATCCCGATAATGGTTAATGGGACACATTTTTTCTCAAGTCTTATTGCAGAGCAGACTTACAACGAAGTATTAAACGTTATGGGACTTTAAAATGGTGTAGAAACTTTATAATACAACTAGCTGTTACAAATAATTGACTCTTGAGAACAGAAAATAGAAACTCAAATATAAAGAGATGTGATTTTTCACACTAACATTTCCCTTTCAACAGTCTTCCTCCTCTAAACAGACTCAGACCTGGAATACTCTGTATGTGTGTGTGTGTGTGTGTGTGTGTGAGAGAGAGACATTTTCGTGCTGTGGGAGGACTTTTACTGGCAAGAAGATGATTTATTTCTCTAATCACCATCTTTGCAAATTTGATGCTGTCTTTATTTGTTCAGTTTTCTTTTCTCCAGAGCAACTTACAGAATTAAGCTGCTTACAGTTTATCTAGTGATACACTGGGGTTATTTTCACTGTATTATTTCCAGATAACCACCACTGATTTGAACCTGGTTCCTTTGAGTGCGAGGTGGCAGCTGCAACCACTGGAGCACCTGATGCCCTAAGTCTTAGACTAGTTTTATTGTTCTGGGTGAAACTATGAACTCGGTAATATTGTGCCGCCAGCACTTTTAAGGAGCCCTGTGTTTGCAGAGAGAAGCTGGAGATCAACAGGTCCTACGTCAATGAGGTGGTTCAGCACATCAAGCGGGTGAGCACCCAAGACCAGTTCAAGGCCCAAAATGGGCATCTACCTGTGATAAGAAACTAACTGGTTAAACTGCTCTTTAGCCTTAAGATAGCGATAAATAAACAAGTAATATTGCTGTAGTTTGTTCCCATAGTTGTAAATGTAATAGACAAATGTCCATCTTTTGATATCATGCTTAGAGACTAAGATTTTTCCCCCTTTAAGATGTGAAAGTAACAGCAAAAATATTATTATATGTTTATTACGTCTTGTCCCATAGTTAGAAGACGCCCAAAGCAAAAGACAAGAGAAGCTTCTAGAGAAGTATAAGGATATTCAGCAGCAAATCCTAGATGAAAAGCCAAAGGTAAGCAGGACTAAGAGGCATGTAGTTCTTTGTCTTTAAAGTCTCTGTACCAGAGTCTAGTGCCACACTTTCTGTGGTTTAACATGTCAAATCTTGCGAAAAGGGTCCGACAAACTTTCAGTTAGGTTTACGCCAGACGCTGATGCTGGCCTGTACGTAAAATAGTTTTTCCAGCTTCAGCTTATTTGTCCTTTGCTCAAAACGTCGGCTATAATACGATGCGCGCGTGTTGCTAATAATGCTCGGGATTTTGTTTCCAAATTATGATTTTCTTTTCCGTTCAAACCAGTGTTAATGCTGCAAAAACATTGAACAGTTGTTATGTTACGCCGCCGCTCTTTGTCATACACTTTTGCTGCCTCAATTACACATTATATGCATAAATGCTGGAAATTTCCATGTTGACACAAACTTAATTTGAAGTAAAACGTTAAGGCTTTGAGAATCAGTGCATTACTCCAAATTGAACAACGCATAATGCTAAACTTGGCAAACAATTATAATTTGAACAGCCATGTACCTCTGCTCTCCACCGCCGCCGCTCCTCTGAGCATTTGCATAAACCTGTTTCTGCAGTTTGCAGTTATTATTTCTCCAAAACCGCACGCACAGTCCATAATTACAGCCCGCGCGGTTTGTGCTATTGTTGCTGTTATTGCTGTTATTGTTATCATTATTATTTTAGGGTGAGTGTTCTTCTGATGGGGAAGGTAAACTCCGCTGCATCCAACCCTGAATTAATGTTTCCGTTAGCACTAAAGCAGAAAGACGTCGGCTCTGCTGCCGAGCAGATGACGATGATGAAGGCTCGTCGTGACTCTGCCACACCCCCCTGTTCCGGAATGATCTCTCAGAGCTGTTGCTGGCTTCGAGTTGTCCGTGGCCTCTACTCAGAGCCCTGCCCTCGCACTCTTTGCAGTTACTCTGCTTATTATGCGGATGTGAACACTGTGATGGAACTATTTTTTAACTGCAGTGATTTGTGGCTTCTTTACACTGTCCGTCAGCTACTGAAACTGCGATCTAAAACCTGTTATATGTGAACATGTACAGTATGTATCCATTTGTATAGCATATACACAATATATATATGATTAGGACCCACCGTATGGGTATCAAGAGCTCGCTATTATGATGTATTAAATATATGTGCTATTTTTTAAACCGCTATGGAAATTTGTGGAACTTGCCGAATGTGTAGGCACTCATTTGTTAAGGCTCATGTTTTTCTGTATGAGTCTGAGATGTCCCAAACTAGCTTTTACACAATCCCTACTTTTGGTTGTGCTGTTACTACTGGGTACATATAGAAAGGAACAAGGTCACTTACAAGTTTTCCATGGGTTTGATCCCATGTAGAAACCTGAACTACAGTAGATATTCTGGGAAAGAAAGCGCAGCCATTCTCTAGGTTCAGCCTAAACACTTAGATAACATTTCTTTATTTGACACTTTTTCATCAATCCAACTTGCATTTATGTTTAGAACAAGGTAAATTATTATTATTTATTTGTTGCTAAAGCAGATGTTGGGGTTTGAACCTGTGAAATCCAAGTCTGCTGCCCCACAACAAAATGCAAACCTTGCATTTTTCATTTGCGACATCCTTCTATTACTATATTTAATCGATAAACCATGTAACATCTCAGCACCCGAAGCAACTTGGACTCTGGTTGTCTTTTCAGTCAGTTTGATGGCGTTTGCCAAATGCCTCTGTCTCAAATGTCAGAACGTCAGACAACAGCGATCGCCTCCGTCTTTCATTCATTTCGCTGTCATTGTGACTTGATAGTCGTCCGCTTCTGTCAGACTTAGAGGACTTGCGCGAAAAATGTCTGTGGAGATCCTGCCTCATTTGCGTGTCGTGTACAAACTCACTGTGACGTACGTGCTCGCAAATCTTATTCCGAAGGCTGTCACTTCAAGCCACTCATTCTAGTGCTTTGATCAGCACCCACACACCCTTGCAGAAAAATAAATAAGACTTTGATATGGAGTATTAGTAGATATGTAACCTTTTACCCAACCCAGAATATTTTCTGCAAGTGCAGCATGACTAACGTCGAGGGATTGAGTGTCTCAGAATCCCACCACAGCAGATGTAGCCACAAGACCCCCGATCCTCCATCTGTCAGCATTATGGGTATCTCTCTCATTCCAGCTGCCTTTTCCCCACACACATAGCTGGACACATTTGGTCTGCAGAAAAATTGCGGCTTTATAGCCAAAGGACATGTTGTTTTAGAGTGAAGAGATTAAAAAAATGAATTTTAAAAGAATCCAGTCAGGGGGGAATGAGGATGTGCTTTAATCTTTTTAGATCTTCTTTAGAAAATGATGCAGATGCAAGCACCTATCTAGTATGGTGCATGAAAACAAGCCACACTGGCAAATAATGGCCCGTCCTTCCAAAGGAAGAGGTATAGTTTTATAGAAAGGTATATTTTTACATCTTCAACACAGTCAGAAACTTACAATAATTTACAGTCTGAATTTGTGTAGCAAAATATTAGCTTTGTATGACTAAATTTTAATCGGTCACAGCCAACAAGCTCTGCGAGATACTTCATAGTTCAGTTCACGATAGCATTAGTACATATACCTAATTTATTGTCCTGCCTTTATGTTAGCAGTTATACATATTTGCTTTTCTAATTTTTTTCTCAAGCTTTTAAAAACATCTGTGCTTTGGGCCCTGAAAATATTTATAATATTCAGAAGTGGTTGTGGCCTTGCCTTAAAGGATTCTTTAGTCCTTCTTTAGTTGTTTCTTGAAGAAGGATTCAAAGGGCCCAAGAATACAGAGAGAAATCCAAAAAAAACAGGGCTTTTCATTTCACAAAGAAAGATTATAGCACAGTTATGTGAACTGAGCCAATATATCCAATGTCTTAAACCTGCTTAAGGGCAATTTTATCGGGGAATAAAGAGTTTTTACGTTCTAATCTTCCGGGACTGTCAGAGGAGCCCTGTATTTTGAGATAAGGTGCACCTCATAAAACGTTGCCAATAAAAAAAAATAAAATTGGCAAACAGAACTCCTTCATTCAGAGAAAAGTGAGCTTGTTTTTTGCTCAGAAATGGATTATGTCGTGTAATTTTAAGAATATCAAAAAAGTTTTCAAAAATGATTGTTCATATCTATCTATCTATCTATCTATCTATCCGTCAACATTGTTTAATAATGTTACTGTGTAATGAAGTCATTTTGTAAAAATGGGCGTAATGATCAGTATTTGTATGATGTAGAATATTCCTTTTATGTTGCAAAATGCCTGGAGTAAAATGATGCACCGCTGCCTCACACCACCTGGACTGCTTATCCGTGAGTTTAGTCTGACTCACTGAGTGTGGAGTTTGCCTTGTTCTCCCAGTGTCTGTGTGGCTTTCCTCCCGCAGTCCAGAGACACAGGTTTCACATAGATTGCTCACTCTGAATGGTGTGCAGGCGTGTGCGTGAGGCCCCCCGTGACGGACTGGCGTCCTGTGGGGTTAAATATGTGCCGTTTTCAAACATCACGTAAAACATCACATCTGGAATACAGAAGTCCATTTCCCTGACATGCACAATTCAGAAAAATCTTTTTTTTTAAATTTTATATACATTTATGAAATGAAATACCCATTAGGTTCTTGAGAATTAAACTTCACCAACCTGGAATAGCTCTTCGTTTGCCTTTCTCATCTGTATCGCTCGGTTGACGTATGAATTGGACCGCACCTCAGAGACACTTGTATAAGTAACCCCGAAAGTCCGCGTTTCCCACGATGCCGCAGTGCGCTAAACCTGTCCGCCATGGGTTGTGATTGCAGCAGCAAGCCGAGCTCGACCAAGAGTACCAGGACAAGTTCCAGCGGCTGCCCTTGGAGATCCAGGAGTTTGTGCAGGACACCACTAAGGGGAAAGGCGGCGAGGACGGAAAGCGCAGTCCGCTGCCTCCCGCGGCCGCGTGCGAGCAACTGAACCACAAGGCCGCCGGTTCCGAGGATGAAACCGAGAGCGAGAGCAGAGAGCGGCCTGCAGATGTAACACACTAAGCACATTCTTTTTTTTTTTTTTTTGCGTTGGAACTAATTTATTAATTTTATTAATTTTGTTATATTTATTTAACATGTCGTTTAACAAACAGTAGCAGTTGTGTATGCACCTGTTGGGTTGAGACAAGGGCTTTTTATTGAACAAGGGGGACATACTTGAACTATGTCATGGGTATGAAGTAACTTTTTACACAATTACATTATTCTTATAAAATGTATTAAGAGTAACCACTATAGAGTAGTGTGATCCAGTACATATTATTTTTATTGTGGTTTGGTCATGGTGCTAGTTTTTTGGATTTATGCATTAATTACTGTATGATATTGTTAGGACTGTATTTACTATTAATATTATAATTTCAGTGTCTACTGCTGCCATAATGTCTTATCAATACCTTTTGAATCACGGAAAACAGGTTGAATGTCGAATTGTGTTTTTACAGTGATGCTGTAGGTGTTGCGCTTGTGGTCTTTTTAAAAAGTGGCAGGCAAAGCAAAAAGTTTCTGGTTTATCCAATGCAGATTAAAAAAGATAAAATACGTGTGTCATATCGTATTTTTGGGTGTATGCAATACGATTCATGAGAAGCACCCATACTGCACTGAAAAGTTACAAACATTTGCTTTTGTCTGCAAGAACTAGTGGCTTGACCAGATGAGTTACTCCTCTTATAAATCAATGGCAGTGATATTTATTGTAACTGTTAGTTTTTCATTTTTGACAGACCTGATTTATACTGTTTGTTGTCATAAAATGCCAGTTATTAGTTCTCTATTGGACTGTTGTTGTTTGATGAAGTTCCATGAATGCATGAGAAAATTAATTTTGTGATGTAATGGAGTTACATGTGAAGTGTTGGCTATAAAATATAAGTTATTTGTTCATTTGTTTTGGTTAACAAAAGATTAGTTCTTTTTTTTTTTTTTTTTTACTTTTTTAATTTTATATTTTCGAGTGTTTTTTTAAGTAACCTATCAAGAAACAAAGTAGATCTTAGTTTTGTGCGTAAGTCTTTACATTCCACCCAGGTCAGCGTGCCATGTTATCAGAATTATGAACCTTTTGTTTCTTCAGCCGCAGAGCTGTTGAGTAGGTTTCCAATGAGCGTTTCCCGACCAAACATTTCTCGATTCATGAAACTGAGTAACGTGGTAGGCATAAGTCTTAAGAGAAATAATTTATTTTTATTGTTTCTGCAAAATGGTCATTCGGATGACTTTCCATTATTATTAGGCATAGCACATATCAATATTTACAGTTTAGTTTGTCTATGACAGTACAGTAACTAGCGATGCCAAAATTCTTTGGTTTTCATGTGCAACACACTTTTAATTTAAGGTAAAGGCACTGAATCTGAAGTTTTTGCTGTTTATCTTTACTCTTTTCCATATATATATATATATATATATGTATGTCATATATGACATATATACATACATATATGTGTGTGTATGTGTATACATATGTCATGGCCTTCAACAAGGAGGTTTTACTTTCATAATTTTCAGACTGAAAAAACATTTAATTTTTATCATAATTAACATCGAATGTTTCTTTATTGTTATTAGCCGTAGTGCTGATAGGTTTGAAGCACTCGAGCACCATACTCACCCTAAATTGCTCCAGTAACAGTTACCCGGGTGTTTACAGGGGTAAATCATGTTAGGTAGCTTAATATCAAATGTCGCTTTGGAGAAAAGCGTCAGCTGAATGAATAAATATAAATGTAATCATTAAAGTGGTTCGGTTTAGAGTTAACTGGCGCGTACAACTCTTCCACTACAAACCATACATTATGAAACTACTGAATTAGTGTCATCACTTACTGTACACATTTCAGTTTTTTTTTCAGTTTATACTTATATCATGCTCTGAAATGTTTAATACTGCATTGACACGTTTAGTCATACATTTGTTTCTTATCACAAAAAATGACTTCTTTGTGTAAACTCTACAAGTTTAATTTAAAATATACTTCATCATTTTAATCTCATTTAAAAAATGAAATGTTTTATTGAAATAGTCATATTTAAAACAAATCTATTTTAAAACTACCTTTATTATTAAAAAAATTGCTTTTTTTAAAGTTTCATAAAAAAGTGAGTCTTGTGCCTTTCAATGTATTTGTCATGTGGGATGTGGACTGTATAAACTGCATTTTTTGTGTAAATCATTGTGGTATGAAATTTTGTATTTCAAGACTGTGTGTATTTTTAATACAACAACACTGCTGAGTTTCAGAAGAAGTTTTTGTTTGAATGAATATCTTAAAATGTCAAATGTTTACTCTTTAATATATAATATTCTTTCATTTCTTTATTAATACACAGTATAAATAATGTTTTTAGTTGTTAAAGACAACTTTTCAAGTTTTTTTAATAAAACGAATCTAAAATTTTAGAGTTGAAATTGATGAGAGAGATTTATTTAAATGTTTTCGGATTATTAGGTGTAAAATTGGTATTCTTTATGTTGTGATTGGTTCCTTGTGCCCATAATGTGATCAAAACTATACTTGCTTATGGCACAGCTAGTGTTTCTGCTTAACCTGAATTACTAAAATCATGGGGGAAAAAAAATCTTGTTTTTTCTAAACATACAAATATTCTATGCAATTTTGTGGCATGACAACTTCCATGTGTAGTTTTAATGTGCTGCCATCCCTCCTTTCCTGGAAACAACAATAATAAAAATTTAAATAATGTACTAAATGTCCCGTCCAGAGTTTTTTTTTCCTTTTCAATATTCATATTATAGTTTTGCTGAAGAGTCGGCAGTTCATTACATAGGGATTCATTATCTTTCCTCCCAGCATCTGTGAAGCACCAGTTCTAACTGTGCAGCCACTCCTTATGGAGTTATATTTAAAAGATGCAAATTTTCACAGGCCTCCAATGTGCCTACAGATAGTTTCCATCTTACCTAACATTGTCACAGTTAACATCAGAAAGTCTATAACTCTCCCGGTGACGGGAATGTAAATGAGTAAACGCGTATTTGTTTCCTTCCAGAATTACAAGAATGAAAAACTATCAAAACCAAAAATCACTCGGAAAAGCGATTTTCCAAAAAAGTAACTGAGTAAATGTAACTCTTTACTGCTCTACATCTCTGGTTATTATATTACGGAATTAAGTCTTTCTAGGCTTTGTCAATTGTGTCTTTATACTTTCTGACTGCATTCGGAAAGTAGTGTGAGATCCAGGAGAAAGGCGTTCATACAATGACTGGTAGGACTTGGCTATAATATTACCTGTGATTTCTTACACATAGCAGTATTTCACACAACATAAAGGCAAAGAAGCAGATTTAAAAAAAAATCATTTGAATGGCACAAAAAAAAATGTACAGCAGCAACCTGCTTTGACGGTACTGGTGTCACGAGTCACAAGACTGGAAACATGAACCTCATTTCTGCATAACATGTCTGAAGCCCCCCCCCCCCCCAACACCGTGACACACCCACACCCAGTACTCCAGAGCACACAGAACCCCACCAGGGCAAATATCTCCTCTGTAGCTCCCTGTAACTATTTATGCACCTGTAGAGAAATGCATGATGGGAGAGCCACAGCTCCATCCACCGGTACAATATTTAAAAATGATCTGCATGGATATTGTCAGCATTGATTTTGTTCAAATATATATGGTTGTCTGCATTATCTGAAATAATTCTACTGTTTTCATATGCAGACTTCAGGTTTTACTTCCTTTTAGAAGTGAATTTGTCCCATCTGTCTGCTATATGGTGTCAACTTAACAATTAAAGAAATGTAATTCAGCTGCTGCAGAAGGGAAGACTGCAGACGTATCCGCTTAGATTGAAAATTGAACCAATCTAAAATGTACGAGGAGAATCAAAAATATGCCCGAGTGGAGATTCCCAGGTTGGCGGGTTATGAAAGGAGAGAATGAAGTGCATTAGAGAAAGCTCACGAAAATGTGGCGCCGGGTAAAGAAAGATCAGAGGGAAAGACACGGAGGGAGTCCATTACAAACGTGAGAAGTTTGTATTGATACCAGGGAGGATCAAGGAAATAATATAAGAAAATCTAGGAAAAGAGGCAGAAAGGTGGGGATACTAATAAGGAGGAAGTGAGGACACTGCGGTGCTCCTTAAGTTCTTCACAGAGTGAGAATCACTTTGAAGGCTTTTAAGGAGCAGACAGTAATTTTCTTTTTTTTTTTTTTGGTCTTGGTAGTGAACAAAAAAAATAGACAATTTGAGGTAAAAACTCCGAAAACGTGAGTCGGCACATTCAACAGGGGAAATGGTATATTTTAGACCATGTGCACAGTCCATACATGAAGTTATAGAGAACATCAAAGTAAAGGTTAGAAGGATATATTAGGGAAAGTAAGTGTGTGACTGTCAAAAATGTCATTTTAAAGTATAAAAGTACAGCACAGTAAAAGTATAATCCCGAACGATGGCATCACCATGACCGTCATCATCGTCAGTTTTACTGTGTTTTTTCAGGAGAGCTTGGCTGTTTTTGTTAAAAAAATTGCATCTCCAAAGATGTCAACCTTGCGTACCTTCAACTGTCAGGTTCGTGTCACTTCGGTCACTTGGACCAACCATAAAACTGCTGAGCTTCATATTAATTTTTTTTTGTTTAAATGAATATTATTTTAAAATGTCAAATGTTGCGCTTCTTTCTTTGTGTGCCTCTCGGTCAGCTTCTGTCGACAGTCAGATACCTGCGTTTCTCGACCCAGTCGTTCTCATCTTTGGGCATCACGTGAACACTCTGAAAAACTCTGCCTACGTAAAATAGACCCGATAGGTTCAACACTCCTGCAGTTCCTTTCTTCTGATCTCCTCTTTCACAGACACATCACACATCTGCCTTATCGTTCTCGGTTCAGTCCTTTCTACCTTCCTCAGATTTTCAGCCTTCAGCACCCAGGTTTCACTCCCCTGCTGCATGCATGTCCTGACACAGCCAGAAGAAGGTCGCTGATCAAGACTGACGTCAGGAACGGCATCCGGCCGTAAAAATGTCCGCTTTAATCACAGCCCCACTTGTTAAAACTAGATCATGTTAAATAGTCGATATCAGAGGTGCCTGTAAAAAAATCTGGCATCACGACAGGATTAATGCGCAGTACATAAATATAAAAGCACTTGTTTAGCTCTAACTGCATCAGCGGAAGGTAAGCACTGGGTTGGGTCTGGCAGGAGGAAGGGGAGTAAACCTTCCGGACCTGCTGACCAAAGGTCAGCATTTGCAGTTGAAATGTGATGTCGCCAGTTTAATATTTAGAGTCATTGTTTTTTAATATTAAACCAGAAGTGCGCTCGGGCGGCCTGTGTATGAATGGTGCTGTTCTGCCACCAGATGGCTCCTGGTCCCGGTCAGTAAGAACGACAGAGTCTAGATCTGAGCTGTAAGCGGAGCTCTAAGGCCGGTTTGCACGGCAGGCTGAGCAGAGAGGGCAGAAAGGAACAGGGGCCTCTTTGGGAAGCGTGATGTTGGCTGTATGTTTCTTTAGTGTGCAGAGGAGCAGTGGAACCCCATGCTGTAATGGGTCACCACATAGCAACCAGCTGTTACATCTTCGAGAACAGAATATACAGTACTGTGCAAAAGTCTTAGGCGTGTATCTTGAATGTGTGTTGAGAAGTACAGGTAGATTCTTATCTACCATCAGGGAGGTTTCTGGTTGGTCCCAAATTCATTCTGCAGCCTGAGAATGATCTCAAACACCCAACCTCAGTCATATACAACTATGTTCAGCAAAAAGAAGGAATCCTGCAACAGATGGTATGGTCCCCACAGAGCCCTGATCTCAACATGATCAAGTCAGTCTGGGAGGACATGCAGAGACAGTCAAAGTCTGCAGAAGAACTGTGGCCGGTTCCTCAAAATGTTTGGAAGAACCTATCGACCTCTACCTTAAACTGCATGCAAGTTTGCGTAAGAGAACTGATGCTGTTTTAAAGGCAAAGGGTGGTCCCACCAAATACTGATGTGATTGAGGTTTTTTTGTCTACTGCACTTTTTAGAAGGTTTATCGATTCATAAGGATTCATGGCATTATTTTTGGAACCACCCTCGCTTTGTAGTATTTTTCCCACAGGTGCCTAAGACTTTTGCACAGTACTGTATGTGTATATTGGTTTGTGATGTCCAGAAAGGATCCAGATGTCCCGCACTTTGACTACCTCACCCTGCGCTGAACATATGTTATATCGTCATCATACACGGTTCACACGCTTGTGCGATGCTTAAGAAAAGTCCACATGTTATGCGTTCTTTTCTCTTTTACCCCCCCGCTGGTGTTCCTCAAGGACCCGACACTGATGTCTGTATCCGGTGCTCCTTAAACTCACGGGCCGTCTTAATTCCATCACAAGAGCTCCGAATGACAAAATATGAAAAACAAAAATGAAACAAACTTTGTTGAATAATGTTTAAGTAAAATAATTTAAATTAAATTAAATCTAAACATCAGGATAAATGAAAGACTGTAAACTAACGTCTACAAAGTTAACAAACCTACATGCGAATGTGTTTGTGAGACCTGTGTGGCATCTCTCCACAGAAGTGCCCCAGCTTTCCCTCTGTCACGTGCTCGTGCAGCGGCGTTTGCGTGACAGCGGTAATTGGAGAACACGGATGACGGCACCTGAGGGAACCCGTGAGCGGTCGTGAAACCCACCTGACGGGTAGCGCTGTTTTCGGAGGTGCTCTGCAGACTTGTTAAACACGCGCCACTGTTGGCCCAGACTGTCACCATCTTCGTGCTCCTCAAACAAACTGTCAGAAAAGACCAAACAAGAGCAAACCGAGCACAGTTAGACACGGAAGTCATCTTTTATTGGGGGTGTTGAAAGAAATGAGTCGGCCAGTTCAGGTCGTCTGAGGACAGTGTGACGACTCGGTGTTTGATCCCTTTGACTGGAATCCCTTAGTCATTTCTGGCAAATGTCTTTCATTTTTAATCTTGAATCATAAATGTACACCCTCATTCATTTAAATCCCTTCTCTCCTCATTAATATTGATACAATAGGATAAAATGATTTATTCAAATTGTTAAAAAAAGAATGTCGCGGGAGAGCATGACACAGAGGTATAGCAGGTAGTGACGGTCCCTCACAGCTCCTGCGATGTGCGTCTGGACGAGGGTTCAAATGTAGCTCAGTTTGTGTGGAGTTTGCGTGTTCTGCCATTGTTTATCTGCGTTCCCTCCAGGTGCTCTGGTTTCCTCCCACAGTCCAAAGATGTGTGTCAAGTCAACTGGTGAATCTAAATTTTCTGCAGTATGGACTTACGAGAGAGAGTGTGTGAGTGTGTGTGCGTGTGTGTGTGTGTGTTATTTTCCTGCAATGGACAAGTATCCCATCCAGGGTGTACCCTGCCTCACATCACATGTTTCCAGCAGGGGTGTTGGACCACCTGGTCCCTGCACTGGATAAGCAGTTACTGGCAGTGGAGGGACAAAAACCACGTGTTTTGTGTTATCTGCTGTCCCAAAAACTATCCCTAAAATTATTCATTCCGCCAATTTTTTTTAACCCCATTGCCTCCCAGTAGGTAGTGTACATGCTTGGTGTGGACCGAGTAACAAAAAAGGAGGCTTTTGCCATTGAAAACTGGATAGTTACAACATGGACGTTAAACACGGTTCTGCGAGGCGTGACTCAGCCGTGACAAAACGTCTAAGAGCTGTTGCAATTACAGTCGATTATGTTCACTTGATACTAAAAGCTTCCATGATATCCATTTCAATTTGGCATTAAAGTTAATGACAATAATGCAGGGGCTTCATGTAAGCAGCTGAAACCGACATGTTCCAATACGGGGGCTTCCGACAAACTCCTCGAAGACGCGTCTGAAGATCTGTTGCTGAAGATTTCACTCGAATGAACTAATTTAAATGAAAACATGTTATTTGTGACGCTGACAATAACGTCGCTGCCTGCGCTGCTAATAATTACGTTGAAACAGTCATTTGTACGTAACTAATTTGGAAATGAATAGAAACAAATGTGTTTATTTAGTAATGGTAATAGAAAATAAACGTTCTGCGGGTTTTTTAAATTATTTTGCTCGTGTGTTCTTGTGATGGTTCTGCGGAAACATGATTCATCGGTGGGTAAATAAAAGATGCTACAGTGAATTATTATGACTTTCCCCCCCATTTTAATGTAATGTGACACCGTATATTTTATTCAAATTAGATGTAAATTGCTTCATACAGTATGCTCATTTTTCTCATACCCCCCCTTTTTTTTGACTAACTTTATTACCGCGTTGAATTTTTCCATTGCCGGCTTACTGTGAACTTTGACAGCCGAGAAATATCATCCAAGATAAAAAGCGAAAATTAGCCATGCAGGAGGCGTTCCTCGGCAACCTTGCTTGTGACACTTCTTTTTGGTGGATGCTCATCTGTGATGTACATCATTTGCGACTCACGAACAAATACATCATCTTGCACCCGGTCTGGTTAAATTTTTGACTTATGAACTATAACTGCGAGGTGGCAGAGTGGTGCCTCACAGCTCCTGGACTCCCGCACCAGACATGGGTGCAAATTCAGCTCAGTCCGTGTGGAAGTTTTTTGTTGTTATTAACCTCAGCAGCTTTCCCCAAAGGCAGCTTACAAAGCTGCACACGTTCATCCATACATATTAAACAGCCGGGTATTTTCAATGGGGTATTTCAGGGCACGTGCCATTACCGAACCTACCGCAGCACCGCGGCAAATCGGACCGAGGACCTTCAAATTTCAAGGCAACAGCCTCAAGGACTCGGCAAAACCCTATGACAATTTCGTATTAGATATTATGTAAACCTTAACTGGCCGCTTTATTGGGCACACCTTTCTAATATTGGGTAGGACCCCCCTTTGCTTTCAGGATAGCCTGAATTCTTTGTGGGATGGATTCCTCAAGGTTTTGGAAACATTCCTTTAGAGATTCTGCTTGACGTTGACTTTGTTGCTTCAGGAAATCATGGCAGATTTGTCAGCTGCACATTCATGCTGCCAGTCTGCTGCACTCCCACATCCCAAAGGTGCTCTGTTGAATTCAGATCTGGAGACTGGACCCCAGAAGTTCACTGAACTCACTGTCATGTTCATGAAACCAGGTTGAGATGACATGTGCTTTGTGACATGGCATATAGTAGCCTTTAGAAGATGGGTAAATTGTGGCAAGTTTGTGACTCTGGCATTAAAACAATGCTCGACTGGTATTAGGAGACCCAACGTGTGCAAAGAAAACATTCCCCACACCACCAGCGCCAGCCTGAACTGTTGACACGAGATAGGTTGGGCCCATGGCTTCATGCTGTTTACTCCAAATTCTGACCCCACCACCTGGGTGTCGCAGCAGAAATCAAGATTCATCAGGTCAGGTAATGTTCAAGTGTCTGGTTTCGAGGAGCCAGTGTCCACTGCAGCCTCAGCTTCCGTTCGTGGCTAACAGGAGTAAAGCCCAATGTTGTCTTCTGCTGTTCTATCCCGTCCGACTCAAGGTTCGGTGTGTTTTGTGTACAGAGGTGCTTTTCTGCCCATCACCATTGTAAAGAGTGGTTATGTGAGTTACTGTAGCTTTCTGGGCAACTTCTCCTGTAACCTCTCTCATCAACAAGACATTTCCACCCACAGAACTGCTGCTCACTGGATGTTTTTTGTTTTTCACACCCTTCTGTGTTGACTCTGGAGACGGTTTTGTGTGAAAATCCCAGGAGAGCAGCAGTTCTGCCTGGCACCAGCAAACACGCCACGCTCAGTGCCACTTAGATCAGATTTTTCCCCATTCTAAAGTTGGATGTGAACGTTCACTGTTTAAAAGTTCACGACCCGCGTCTGCACGATTTTATACGTTGTGCTGTTATCACACGATCGGCCGATCAGGAAACTGTGTGAAGAAGGACGTGGACAGGTGTTCATAATAAAGTGGCCAACAGGTGTATTTTAGATATTGGGGGGATTTACAGGCTTAATACCTTAACTATATTAAGGACACTGGTTTCATATACACCCCCTCTTTTTTCATTTGTCGGTCTTAGCACTTAGCATAATGTGTTTTCTGTGGCACGGAAATAAAGGAGAGAAATTCGCTCTCAGTATTTTCATTAGGTGACGCCACCAGGATGCATAAGGAATGAGCTGATCGGGCTGAACTTCCTCTGGAAAACATCTCATCATCAAGGAGGCAGCGCATTTTTCAGAGATGTAAACATAATATCACAACGGCATCACTATCTTGCATGACTGACGTGGCAGAAATTTTCATTTCGGCTGTCCAGCGAATGCTGCTTTGGCTGTTTTGCATTCTGGGTGTCAAAGGCTTTGTAATTGTAATTTTCTCTAGCGCATCACAGGATTATTAGAGCGTTCCTTGGAGAAACATCTGATATAATTAATTTACAACAGGTCAGAGACACAAAAGAATATTACACAGAGACGGAAACATTCTCCAGTTTATTCGGTCCCCTGTTTTTTGTCTTTAATTCAATGGCACACAGTGGACACAGTAAAATTCCTCTAAGCTGCGCATCAGATGCATCGGTAATATAACACAACTGCTGCGCGACTATTCTCATACACAATGTTTTGCATCTTCCAGGCAACAACTTTATAATGCACCTTCACAAATATCGCATATCAACATTTTTGTTTTTCGTACGTGATCTACCATTTCGTTTATTTACCACATGCCTTTTGTGAAATTGCACTTCAGCAGCTTTTTCAGACCATTTCACTCATGATTCTGACAGCTGTATTTCTGTTTATTTGACTTACAACGTTAGACTTGCATACAAAGCCTCTCATGAGTGTTTTACCAACTTTTACTGGTATGTGTCAGTAGTCCTGTACGAGGACCTGGGATTTGAGCCTAAGGCACTGCAGAAGTAAGGCGATGCCTTTAACCACCGCGCTACCTTTGGCCTCGCGCTCGCTTTCGGCAGTGGCGACAAAAATAGTTGTTTCAGTACAGATCAATTACTGAGCTTTCAGTGTGACGATAGGTTTTTTATGATGCTTTTATAGAACTTTTCATGCCCCACCACACCTGTTCATCGCTTTATATTGCATGTGTCACGCTTCTATCCCAGTCCTTTTGTACTCTTCTTCAGTATTTCATTCAGTAACCATGACAATCCTCAGTGGGCAGAAAAAAATCCCTCCAATATGTGATGCTGCTCTGTGTGTGGTTCTTCTCTGGATAAATGCACACCTTTAAACAACAACAGCCTCTGCTGAAGACAGAGATGAATAAGATCATCCGTCCACATGAGCACAATGTTTCCCTATCAGTGATTCCATTTACAGTGCTGCCTTAACCTATTGAAATATATTTTCTTTAAATGATGTATTGCAGGGTGGCACGACGGTGCGGCAGGTGGTGTTACGCTGGTGTTTCACAGCTCCTGAGATGTAGATGTGGAGATGACCTCGAATCCGGCTCAGTCTGTGTGGAGTTTGCGTGTTTCCACCGTGTTCGGACGACTTTCCTCCAGGTTCTCTGCTTGCCGCCCGCAATCCCAAGACGTGTGTTTCAGAGAAATTGGTGCCTCTGCGCTGCCCACAGAGTGTGACTGTGTGAGGGAAAGATTGTTAGCGATGGTCCCCAGATAGGCTGGTGTCTCATCCCAGCCCGCAACCTGATTTCTGGAGAAGGTTTGTCACTGCCACAGCCCCACAGTAGGACAAATGGTCACTGATAATGAATAAACGGACGGATGGATGGATCATGTACTACAGCCACATTTATGCTCATTGCAACATCATAAGGTGGAACAGGAGACGCTGACAGCGCAAGCAAACCGAGTCTTCCGGACACGAGCAAAGAGGTCTTCAGCAGGGTGCTTTCATCAGTGCTGAATTACAATAATCTTTTTTATTTTTTATTTTTCTCCCGTTCTGCCTCCGAAGCTGCCATAAATTGCTCTTGCTGTTGCTCTTGCGTGCAGCTCGGCCCGGTAATGAGAGGCTCGGCGTAAGAAAAACACATGCAGGGTGACAGCAGACTGATACAGGCATTTAATTCACCTTATAAAATATGCTAATGACTAATAAAAGCCATAGCTCTCCCAGCGCAATACTGAGATAACCCGGGGAACAGGTTCCAGGTCAGGTTTGAAAAATATAGCAGGTAATTCCTACAGTACTGCATCCCAGGTACCGGTACTGTATGGATTTTAGTGAGATGTTTATGATAATTTATTAGCCCCAGGACTTATGAACAGAGATCTTCAGAATAAGTGTGACATTTTCAATAATTGGATGTCTCTGTGTACCTGTTTTGATACCTCTTTGAGGGCGAAGAGAAACCATCACGGTTCTCTTTACTCCAATGCACTTGAACGCATATTACCGATTGTTTTTTTTATCAGTCGACTTCAAAAAACCCGAATTTACATTTTTTTTCCAGACGTGCCTTTTACCCGTTTAAACGATTTAATTAGTTTTAGTGTCAAACCGCCAGAACCTTCCCGAACACCAGAAGGCTTCCAGTTGAAGCCTTCAGCGGGGTAAAGATCCAAGGTGAAAAAAAAAAACATCCAGCTGGGCATCAGCAACGCATTTTTGTGCCTGTTCAATATCATAGCCTCACTTTGCAACCTCAGACATAACAGCACAACTTTAATGGACACAGGTGGGCAAAAGTGTCACAATGCTCTTGTGTGTTTCCACCTCTGCTGGGGACGGGTGTCTGTGTCAAGAGCTGGTATCCTTCTTGTCGCAGATTTAAGAAAGGAAAATGATACAGCATCTACCATTGTAACACGGCTTAATAGTCTCCGACTCGGGATCAGATATATCAGTATCACTTCCTAAACTGCCTGTTTTTTTCATTTCTAGGGCGATTAAAGCCACTGACACCAGTTTGACAGAGGCAAGCAGAGCCGGTGGCTGCAGCGGGAATGCTGGAATCCTCTCACCGGGACGTGAGAGAGAAGGTGTTTGTGTCGTCTTCGGTGTCTCCCGTTTCCCCGACTGAAGTGCATCACGTTGTTAGCTTTCACACACCCCGCTGCTCTTTGTTCTAGAAAGGAGCAGCAGGGCATCACAGGACCCCCCTCCAAGCACGCAGTCCTTTTATAACCTTTTCCAGCATCAGTCCAAAGCAGGAAGGAAGCAAGTTATGGATAAAGAACAGACATGCAAAGAAAGCAAAGAGGCTAAATGTTTTATTCATTTCCTTTAGACTATGTTATCATCTAGCCGATTACAGCTGCCTCTTGCATCCCCATTAGAAACAAAGTTTTCAGGTGCCTGCTGCTTTTACAGTGCCAACATATGGGCAAAAGTGGGAAAGACAAACTATTTATGTTGGATTTCATGCATTAAATAAGTTATTGTTAACAACTACATGTACGGTACTGGATGGGGTTGGTCCAGAGCCTGTCCTGGATGTATACAGTGAAGGGGCGATAATATACGCACTAAGGTCAATGTAAAGTCACTGCTTCAGATTTGAACCCACGTCCAAACTCACAGCCCAAGAGCAGAAAGGCACTACTGCTGCCTTCTGTGTCTTCTGGGTTTTTTCCTTAGTATTTAATTGATGGGCTTCCTTGAAGAACCACAAAATGGCATCACTGCAGGAAGAAAGTTTGACACCCTTTTTTAAAAGTGTAGCCAAATATTTCCCTGAATCCCCCGTCTCCTGTCTGCAGCCTGCAGTGCCCGAGAGAATCAATTTCAAACTTGAAATTGTTAAATTAAGGGGGGGAAAAAAAGCAGATTTTATGACAGATTGCACTTCAATCTCGAGACTAGTGAACCGTGCGCTCATAAGTTGCGTCTGTCCAGTCACCCGGTCCGGCTCTGAACTCGGAGGTTCTTTCAGGTCAGCGTTTATCAGAACTGGAAATGTGCGGCTTCCCGGCCAGCACCAGCGGACAGGAGCGGTTAACAAAAACAGATTTTGTTGACAGCCAGAGGCTGTTTATGTTTAGGAAGGTCTATTAAAAATTATTCCCTTTAATGAACTCTTAATGAGGTGGTTCGCTGTGCGCCATATCTCAGGATAACTGCCCCTGTCGCGCTCTTTGCTTGGCTCTATCCTGCAAACTGTGTCACGAGGTGATGTTTTTAACAAGAGGCTCATTAACCTTCCTTCATTGCAACGGCAAAGATTCACACGCATCATGGACAGCATGTAATAAGCTTTTCTAACAATCGGAAGATGTTACGCAAGGAAAAAAACGGACAGAGAGACAGGGATTCCTAAAATAAGCACAAATAAGCCAAACGGCGACGAGTCAGAGACAGAAATTTAAAAAATAGCCAGTTTTGCGGTGTAAGTGGGGTGTTTTTACGTCTACCCCTTGGGCGCCGACACAGTGGCTTAATTCCCCCCCACACCGCTCTCCTGTAGCTAAGAGGAGCGGCAATTCATCCCTGTCTTACAAGCCGGGGAACACCGGATCAGTTTGTGGTACTGAAGGCAAGTTGCTCCTCACTTTTTGTACCTCTTCACAACTCACGGTGACATTTGCCGTGCCTCCACTTTGCGCGCAGGAGCTGGTACTGAGGACGGCTATTTTTAAAACAGCTTCACAAGTGAATTGTTTGCTATTTTGTTCCATCGACTGAATCTGCACATGAAGGAAAGCTTACACCTCACATCTGAAATGCACCTTGGAAACTCGTCCGTTCTGTGAATAGGTAGTTTGCTGATGTCGTGTTTAGACAACGTCAGATGGCAGTAATTGTTTTGACTCAGTGGAAACTATTTTCTAGCACTTTGTGCTTTGAAAAATGCTGCTATATGGTGCACAATAGCCTGATAGCAAATGATTTTTAGGGTGGAGATTTTGGTGTGTCCCTTGAAGAAATACGTGGATCCCCTTTAAGAAATAAAGAAAGCAAACATTTTCTTCTTTGAAATACAGTACTGTGCAAAAGTCTTAGGCGTGCATCTTCAGTGTCTGTTGAGAAGTACAGGTAGATTCTTATCTACCATCAGGGAGGTTTCTCATTGGTCCCAAATTCATTCTGCAGCCTGAGAATGACCTCAAACACCCAACCTCAGTCATACACAACTATCTTGAGCAAAAAGAAGGAATCCTGCAACAGATGGTCTGGTCCCCACAG
This sequence comes from Arapaima gigas, assembly GCA_900497675.1. Lineage (NCBI taxonomy): Eukaryota > Metazoa > Chordata > Actinopteri > Osteoglossiformes > Osteoglossidae > Arapaima > Arapaima gigas. The sequence continues at coordinate 814,988 of UFQX01000062.1, read as the reverse complement.
AGCCCTGATCTCAACACGATCGAGTCAGTCTGGGAGGACATGCAGAGACAGTCAGTGTCTGCAGAAGAACTGTGGCCAGTTCCTCAAAATGTTTGGAAGAACCTACCGACCTCTACCTTAAACTGCATGCAAGTTTGCATAAGAGAATTGATGCTGTTTTAAAGGCAAAGGGTGGTCCCACCAAATATTGATTTCATTGAGGTTTTTTTGTCTACTGCAATTTTTAGAAGGTTTATCGATTCATAAGTATTCATGGCATTATTTTTGGGACCACCCTCGCTTTACAGCATTTTTCCCACAGGTGCCTAAGACTTTTACACAGTACTGTACATTTCATTATGATGGGGGTGTTAAATCAAAATGACCAAACGGCTGCTCAAACTGTGCTGTGCCAAAAAAGCCCCATTTACATTATTTTATATAATATAAGGTAAACAGAATTATGTAGCCAGAAAAGCCCATCTGTGAAGCACTGTGGGTAATTTTAGAGTAAAAAGAAATAGCCAGTTTCATTAATTGTTCAGTGGACTCGGCGGGCATCGCTGGCACAAATCTTGTGCCCGTTCCTCAGAAAATAATATGTTCCATCTTTTTTCCTGTTGCGCTTTTCCTTTCCTGTTCTTCTATTTTTGTGTACTCCATCAGGATGTGAAGTTATGTTCATGTCAGGTATCCACGTGCGGGTTTGCAAAAATGTCAGAGTTTTGCCCTCCTTTCCTCTTGTTTTACTGACACAATGTGCTCTGTAAGAAAAGGAAACAGAAGGGCAAAAAACGAGAGAAAAAACTAGCTCAAAGACTCAGGAAAGGACAAGCCCAGTACTGACAATACTGTTTTTTTTTGTTCTTTGATGTATTGCAGGGTAGCACAGTGCCATAAAAAGTTGACGTACTTGCTGGAGTGGGATTTTACAAGTAACCGTAAGCATCTCAAATTTAGTCGGAGAATTTACAAAAAAAAGAAAGAATATAATTCTAAAAATGAGGTTAATAAAAATAATTAAATAAGGGCAATCATTTAAAACAAAGCAAAATACATTTAAGGCAGAACTGAGGGTGTTTATTAATAACCTATGTATTCTTCTCCAATAGCCATGGGAGAGGCGGTCTGCAGTCTTGATCTCAGCAACCTCCGCACACAAAGAGAAGGCCAGCGTGGTTTAATGTGGAATATAATTAGTTTGGGGAAAAGCATCCGTCAAGTGCCTGTGTAGAATGAAATAAAAATAAGCAGCAGAACCCAGGAGGACCAGAAGACCACAGCTATAGAGGCATCTACAAAAGAAATGTCCTCCGCCAGGAAGCTGGAGTCCAGCAAGTCCATTTGAATTCCGCCTGACATTATTTATACGCACCATAATATACAAACTAGTCGAACCAGAGTGCATAACACTAAACGCTGTAATCCATTTTACGAATAAAATAAAATACATGCCATTATTTTCATTAAAATATCTTTTACTCCTCTCTCCCACAAAAAGGGAATGACAGTGTGAAAGAGGTGGGTCTCCTCTGAGCTTTTTAGGGCCTGAAATGGAGAGTTTAGTGACTCATGCAGGGCTCCAGCCCTTTGCTAACGCCATGTCACTGTTGAGAGGCCTGAGGATACTTTACATTATTTTGTATGTTTTTGCACATTGTTCAAGAATTCTTTGCTATTTTTTACCAACTGCATGCATTAGCTGGCATCTCGACAAGTCAACTAAATTATAATACACAAGCCAAAGTGAACACATTTCTGCTGTGATGAATTCCACGTGGAACAGTACGGGCACCTTTCTTGCAAACCAGAAACCGCTTTTACGATCCAGTACCTAAAAAAAAAAACAATGGAATACACTAACGTACATTTGGAAAATAGTTCTGAAATACTGTAAGAGTGTGGTTTTTTTCAAGCCCACTTTTCCTCTCTCACTCCCGCAGAGACGTGGCGGTGCTGAGCATCTCAAGGTGCGATGAAAGGAGCCAGCTAAATGGCCCGGGGATTTTCCCCCTCGACAGGTACAGACGTTTCTCCTTGAGAAACAATCGACAACAGGGCCCTCACTCTGCCTGTCGCATTCAGCAAAGTCACGCCGAAAAACCATTTTACTCTATTCAGATGTGCCACATTACTACGGTACTAAATACCATGACATAATATTTCTCAGTATCCCTGTGGGAAAAAAATCAGTCGAGCACCTAACTAGTTTTACGTTGTAAGGCAGTTCAGGATGGTGCATCATAAAGCTTTACTGTTGCTTTCACTGTGACTTGCAATCCAAAGTAAACTCCAAACTGTTTAAGGGTCATTGCAATAAAACGGAGGAGTTTAAAAATTGTCACTTTCTTAATGCTGGAAACACTCCTTTCAGGGCTTGTGCAGGATGATGTGGACAGCAGTTCATTTTTAATGCGTAAATGTAGGTTCAGTATGCTATACAAGCAGGATAGCAGTTCTGCTCAGTAAACTTTAAAGAGGATCTGGGGCTGTTTGCAGTGACACTGCCGACGTGTGCCGTGACACGATGGAGGGTGGAGAAAAAGATTAACACAGAGAAGAGGGAGAAACCGACAGGTGGGAAGCAAAGAAAGGTGTGGTTGGATCTGTACGTTGCAGTTAAAATCTACTGCCGCGCGCTCTGCGGTCCCAGGTTAGACTCTGGACCCCCATGACCCTGTGCTAGAGGGGCAGGTATTATTAATGAACAATGAATGAACGAACAAGTTAAACTGCACATTAGCCTCTTTTAGAAATAGTAGGGGAGCCCACTTACACTGCTTTTAGACTTTTACACTGCAGTTACATTGGTTTTTTCAGTAGAAGTTATCAGCACTGGTCTCATGGGAAATGACGCTTAACTGTGGAGCAACGGAGTAGAAATTAAATGTTAAACACTACAGAAACTCGTGACCTTTTTACAAAGGGTGCAGTTTTCAGTTCATAAAGAAACGATGAAGTAAATGTCACTGTTAAAAATAACGGTAATAAAACCCCTCCAAAAAAGAGAGAAAAAAAAAAACGTTTGTAACCCCATGCATTGAAAAAGGGGCGTTTCTTGTTATTTAGGGTGTCCCTTTCAGATTTACAGCGGTCCAAAGACCGGCTCCAGACAGGTATCCAGATTATTTTTGATCCACTTTACATCTCATTTCCATTCTTAACTCCCGTGTCTCCCACCCCGGCTTTTTTTTTTTTTTTTTTTTTTTTGCACTGATGAAATTTTTGCAGCGACTGAAATCAACAATGAGATTCAAAGAGCGGAACAATCAATGGAGGGAAGGATTAAAGTACTGTTAGTGTTGGCGCAATGTGGGCTCAGAGCTCAAATGTGCCTAATTCTCGTTCATTACCGCCTGACATTTCCACGCAGATGCAATACAATTGGCCCTCGAATCTGATTCTGACAGAAACAAAAAAAAACATGGAACTCTAACAGAAGCAGCATGAGGTACAATGCGAAAATTAAGGCGAGTGTGGAAAACGCAGACAAATCTGCAGCAAATTTTCACATTAGTCGCGTCAGATCGGGACAGGTTCTCCTCTGCAGGAGACGGCGATGCGAGGTGCATCTCCGTGAACCGCCGGGGGAATGATAGGAACCTTTATACGATGAATAGCCGCGGTGTACCTTGCTGACTGGTCAGCCCGACGTCCCCGCTGTTATCTATTTGCCAATAATTGAACATTTTGAATTTGAACGTCGGGTGACAGCTCTCCAGTAATTCACACACTTCTGCTGAGTTAACTGTCAACAGGCGCCGGACTAGAGAGCAGACAGAGGAACATCCCAAAGCTGATTCGGGACATTTTTGTTGCTTTTCCTCAACTAGATTGACAGTGTCCGCGTGTGGTCAGTATTGAGGTTTAGTGACACAAATTATTAGTGCATTCTTCGGTTTGCTGTCATTTAATCCAGGTTGCCTGGTTATCAACAGCTGATTATTCTTCATTTTATTCAGGAGAAATGGGTAATTCACGCCGCGCCGCAGGGAAAAATCAAGTCTACGTCTTGCTGAGACGGTGACTTCCGAGGGATGGTCTCGACTGGGGAGTATCTCGGCGGCGTGATGCAGCTTCCGCTTCCCCATTATTGACCCAGCAGTGCTCCCTGGGAGGTCCAGGGGATCAAAACGAAAAGGTGAATGTCTTACAGCGGCCCAGTCAAAGTCCTGACCTCAATCCCATTGAGAGTCTGTGGCACTATTTGAACGCTGAGGTCTACAGCTGTCATCCAACCAACCCGAACAAGCTGCCGCAGGTTTGCTGAGACGAAAGAGAAAAAGTAACTCCTGTTCAAAGCTGGTACATATGTACCCCGGCAGACTTAAAGCTGCGATTGCCGCATAATGTGCTTGTGCCAAATATTAACGTGTGGGGTTTGAATATTTATGCAAGGAGCATATTTTGGTTTCCATTTTCTTTAAAATATCCACAAACAAATGGTTTATTTTGGCTCTGACAATTTAGACGAGTTCACACCAAAAATATTGATATGTGTTTACTGGGTAATACGTGTGAGTTTCATTAATATTCTAGGCAACATATAACTTTCAAGGGATTTGGATCATTTTAGAAGGCTCTCTATATATGCATATCAATTTATGAAACTAAATGAAGTAAGATAAAATACAATAACAGAGTCCAAATACAGAAAGGAACCACGACTTGTTTCGGCGAAATCTTCAAGCAAGCTTTTTGTTTTTGTCAAAATCAAAGATAAGAGATAAAGACTTCTCACTGCGCCACTGTGCCACTCATCCTCCTATTTATAGCAAATGGAAGCTGTGTGGTGCCTGAGCTCGTGCTGCACGGGGTGGGCAGCAACCAGCTTTGTGTCAAATGGAACAAAACCTTTATCTGTCATTATGCGTGAGAAATAGCACGACCCTGAGCCCTAAGGTCTGGCACGTGCCAGCATTTTCAAATGGGTGGAGTGGATTTTGTTCAGTATTCATACTGTACAGCATAGTGTTCTGTCGGCAACAAAAATGACAGAACACTCTGTTTCGCCCATGCGTTTTTTCAAATTTTTATCTAGAGTTTTGGTACGAGAAGTTTGACCGTAAGCGTGATGATGATTTTTACAACGTTTATTACCGACCTCCTGCCTTTTCCGGTATATTGAGTCTCATATGCATGAGTACATTTCGGAAAACTCTTTAAGTTACGGAATCGTTTTAAAACAGGGTCGATCAAAGTGGACTTTTCACGTGGAATTATTTTTTTTTTAATTCTCTTTCCCACCTGTTATCACCCTTTCTGACGTGAATATACATAATGTAATGCAACGTATGCAGAAATATGTATATTTTTGCTTTTTGTTTTTTAAGGTCTGTCTTGTCTATTTAAAAAAATATATATGAGTCCCAGTATTCTTGACAGGAAAAATGTATATTTAGCATTTGCTAGTTGTATTAGATTAGTTCTGCTGTGCAACATTTTGAGCATTTTAGCATATGCTCTTTCAGCCGGGGATAAGCTGTAATTGTGGAGCTAAAACAGATCGGAAATGGAACCAAACGGAAGAGACAGAGGGGTGAAAATACGAAGGAGAGCCACTCTTACTGGTTTGAATTATATGAAATTTTGTTTTAGCGAAACCTTTTTAATTTCGAGATTAAACCTGTTCCTTCCATTAGCGTTGCTGCTGTTCCAGGAAAGCAGCCCATTTAACACAGTCTGTGACAACATCTGGTGCTCCTGGCTGAGGTGCGTAACACCCCCACCCCATCCAATCCCTTTTCTGGTTCCTCCAGCTGCTAAGTCAGTTCGAGAGATTAAAAAAGAAAAGGCAACTCTACTTATTTATTCATGCCGCCCACACAGAGCGGTGACATTCACAAACTGCAGGGGTCCCGTTTTATGTTGTTCCATCTACATATAAAGTTCAAATTTTGTCAGCCTGATTTATGCTATATTGTCACAGTTTTATAGTGATGTTTACAGTACTCCCATAATATGGATGAAAACCACTTGAAAGGTGTTTATGCTATGTTTATACTTTATACTGTACATTTAGAAAACATCCCTCCCTGGCAGTGTCTTCAAGTTATATCCATTAGACTTAAGGAGGATTTTATTACCTCCTCCCTCCTGCCGGATGCAGAGTTCGGGCACTCGCCGGATCTGATCTTGCACCTTGTCACTCGAGCGGGCGCAACTTAACCGGGGGGCCTGCATCTCAGCGCTGGTCCCCGTCCTCCCGGCGAGGCACGATGTCCTCTAAGGTTGCTTGGCAGTGGCGTCACGCCTGAGAAGACGTTCACAACAGCGCTCGTGCCGGCGAACGTAATTGCGGTGACTGAGTGCAGAGCCTCGTGACGGAATTTACGTCCCACTTTACATGAGAAGCAGCACAAAGGAAGACATAATTAATAGCTATCATCTCGTACCAATTGTCTGGGTATGTCTTTTTTTGCAGGCAACGTGCTTGAGAATCCGAGGGAGTCAAAAAGTCACGTTGCCCGAGCGTGTCTCATCCGAGACGAGAAAAATGCCCGCTAATTGGCTTCCGTTCATTATTTCTCATCTTTATTATCATCATTTAATTAGTTGCTCAAATGTCTTTACTTAGGATGGGGTGAGACCTTGGCTTACATAGCGTAATTTAATATAGCTTGATAAATCTCAGTGTAGGAGTAACACGTATTAAACAAACGCCAATTAATATAATCAATCGTCATCATACAGATAATAATTAAACAGCATGTCTATCTATCTATCTATCTATCTATCTATCTATCTCTCTTTGCTTGCTCATCCTCTCCTGAGAGTCTACTTTCTGCTCTCCTTTGCTGGGGGCCTTTTTCATTATGTTGATATTACCTGCACTATTAATTACATCATACATATCACTGACACGGGAGTGAGTTTTTTTTTAATTTTTTGTTTTTTTTTTTTGTTTTATTTTAATGAAATGTTTGTTATTCGTGATAAATATTCAGCAATGAACCGGTGCATTTTCAGAGGACACTTTAATAATGTCTCCTGTTGCTCTCGAATGTTTTTTGTTTACTTTGCATAATTGAATGCTTGCACGTGTAAATATTCAGATATTTATCTGCGGTCTTGCTGATGGGGCCACGCGGCACCACTTGGGCTCTCTGGCTTGTTAATGAAGCAGATAAAATTCCCTTTAGTAAGAGAGAGAGGCTGTTTTGTGATGTCCTCAGCAGAATCCCAACACTAGTGGACGAGAGCTGTGCATAATGCTGAGAGCTGAAGGTTGCGTGAACAGTGGTTAAGGACGTGGCTGGAGTCTCAAACCCTAAAAAGGGTCCTTCTGTAGGACCCCCAAGTGAAGGCGGTAACTTAAATTACTCCCGTATCATTTCCAGGAGTGCAATAGCTGGACATGCTGACAGGTTGCTTTTGACGAAAGCGCTGTGCAAGAACAAATACATTTCACGAATTGGCAGACAAATATAGTTTATCACAGCTTAATATTTAAATCACATCTTACCAGAAATCTTTTCAACCACATTGGCTGCTGGTGTAGATTATTGACGTACTGCATGAAAAGCAGACGAAACATTTCCCACGCTAAACACACCTAAACTCTACAAAATCTTCCAGAACAGAGAAATCAATTGCATTTTTTCTTCAAATATCCGATTTCATTTTAACTACGATGCTCATTTTTTTACATTTACCGTTTTCCGTAAGCACGTCCCAGACAAGTCGCAAACAAGAGAAACCGCACCCTTAGATGCGATATCTGAAGCGCAGATTTAGGCCTTGAGCACTTTGTTCCGTTTTACCGGCCGACAAGTTGTGGTCTGGATGGCATCAGCTACTTACCTCAAATTTGAGCCCTTTCTGAATAGCGTTAGACTGTCTGCTTTTCGCCAGAGTTTTACGGCCAAAGATAATTGGCTCGCCATCTCATTTCAGGCGTCTTTGTTCTGGTCTGAAGTTCAGTGAATCGGTTATTTTTGGGCGCTGAATAAAAGCTTGTCTGATCAAAGTGATCAGAGCACATGGCCAAAGTAGCTACCGGCTGCCACTTTTACCTCTTTCAGCGACTGGGCCGAGACCTGAAGCCGGGCCTCTGTTTTATTACACTAGGAAGGCAATAAAACACTTCTCCCCTGAGCCTCCCTGTTTGCTCAGCGAGCGGTGCTGCAATTTGGTCTTCTGACAGGTAATCCTGAAAAACCGCAGCTCGATAACCATCAGTCACCATAGAATTATCTATTTATTTATTTTTTAATTGCGCATTCCGAACATTTCAGAGTTTTGCTAGTTTTCTTTTTTTTTTTGCTACTTCTAATCCAAGATGTTTTTGATGCCGTAATCCTGCAGCTCATGGGTTCCGGTGGGAAAGACACCATGACGGGGGCTGTTTATTTTACATACATATATTGGGAAAAAGAAATTGCTTCCACTCACTTGAAGGCTACGTGAAGAACATAGCAGATATGTATTAGGCAAGTGCAGGCTTCCATGTTAGCGATGCAGATAATCCGCTTTTGGTCCCTGAGACCTGCAAAGGTTCTGTAGTTACACAGGATTGGATCCGCAGCCAAGGGAAACAAGAGTTGCTGAGAGTTTGATGTGCGTCCATGGGACAGTGATGAAGGCTGAGTGTTTCTCATACATGGGCAACCACAGCAGGCGGCGAATCCGAGAGCGTACCTGTTGGCGTGGACAGCACCGGTTCAGATCCCATCACTGCAGCTGCAGCTTTTAAAGCGCATCTTCAAAGCTCCTTTCAAAAAGTCTTATCGCAGTAGGCATTGAGACAAGATGCTTTTCTTTCTTCAGTATCTATCTATCTATCTATCTATCTATCTATCTATCTATCTATCTATCTATCTATCTATCTATCTATCTATCAGTCTGTCTGTCTGTCTGTCTGTCTGTGTCTTTGTTTTCCAAGTCACCCTCTTGAGATCTGGCACACAGGTATTTCTCCCCATAAGGGAGGTTTTTGCGTAAAGTTCCTTAAACCCCAAAAAAGGCTACTTATTATTTTGAAATTTTACATTTAGATCTGTGTCTGACAAGCCTTCAGAAGGAGTAGTATTGACGTCACATTGCAGAGCACACATAGACACATAGAAACTGACATATTTTCTCTCTCCACACACACACACACACACACACACAGGAGCACGACTGCCTCACATGCTCTTCCAACACACACTGACATATTTTTTCTTACTCAAACACAGAAATTAGAAGAAATTTTTTGTGTTTTGTGACATGTAATTTGTTTCTATTGTCAGCAGCCCAGTCTGCACCTACCGTACCGTATACCCTCTACACACACACACACACACACACACACACACACACACACACACACACGCACGCACGCACACACACACACGCACACACACACACACACACAAAATACTCAGTACTAGTGTGTACAAGTACAAGTTTAATGGAAATACAGTTTGGTGATGTATAATTTGGTATCATTGTATGTCACTACAAATGGCGCCCAAACTGGTATCAGTGCCACCCACGTTTGACTACAGGAGCCAGTAGCTGTTATATTTGAGCAAATGAAAATGTAAAAAATAATATAAATTCATGCATCACACAAAGACACCCACATGTGTTATTATTTCTTATCTTTATACTGGTACACCGTTTTAACCCGGCCGGCACCAGTCAGTCTATCTATAAACCCAGGTTCAGGTCCCTGCTCCTATTACTGAACTTTTCTGCAAGACTTTCACCCAGAACTTGTACAAGAAAATAGTCACTTTTTGTATGAACTGGCAAATCAAGTGTTTCTTTATAAAATATAAGAGGGAAATAGAATGTGTTACTCTTACAGCACAGCTCCTGCTGTACCAACAAAATACTGGTGTAAATTTACAGTCTTGAACCTATTTGCCTTACCAATTTCCACATTATATGGCGGTAAATCACCTCTAAATGGAAATAACTACTTAACAAAGTCTCTTTAAAGAGTTTCATTTAGGAAGCACTTAATATATGTCAAGTTTCAGAGCAGTTTGAGTTCAATCTGATGACTCAAAGGTGGTTTTCGAAAGGTGAAACTTTTTGTAAAAGTGAGTTCCTCCAGGGCGATTCTGACATTTTACTAGAGTCAAATGCCACCATTTATCAGGGTATTCCCATTGCAAGGAATTACTAAATAATATATAGGCTTGTGGACTGAACTTGTCAACTGTGGAACAAATGGGCTGAATGTGTTTAGATGGACGACAGCGTGGAGCATTAGCCAGACCTTATGAAGTATGTTGGCATTAAATTTCTCTTTTAGTTTCTTTTTACAGTTTAAAAGTCCAGACCTTGCATGAATCAAAAAACGAGACAACAGTTAGTTGACGCCTTTCTTTAACAGGTCTCAATGTAAGTTTTTGATAGTTGCCATTATTTACCCATTTTTACATTTGAGCAACTTTTTCTGTCTTGGTCCAGGAAAAGTACCTTTGCCAATGGTACCACAGAAGACTAAGGTTCGTACCACAATCGTACAACTTTTAGTGCAACACGGTGCATTTTTTGTAGATGAACAAAGGAAAACATTTTTGTTCGATGCCCTTTCATTAGTTTTCTCAGTTGTTTCAGCAATATTCTTAAACTTTAGACCTTTGGCTGTATGGGAATGGAACTGTCTGTATGGAACTTCTCTTTGCCTCCTGGAATATTGGCTTAATAATTTGCACTTCTGCTATTCAGCCACGATCACCATAGCAAATGATTTTAGATGGATTTTCCCCAAAATAAGTCAGTGTTTTGTACACTAGTTAGCATTTGCAACATTCCATGTCTTATAAGTTTTGTAAACTTAAATTTAAAACGTTTTAAGCAGCAATAATAAACTGAATTAAGCAGGATAAAGTATGAAGAAAACATAAACAATCATTGGATGGATAGATAGATGGACATAAGAAAATCATGAAAAAAGTTGCTGAAGGATTGGTAATAAACAATAACTGAGAGCTGGTTTTGCAGGTCAAAGAACTCAGACAAAAGACAAGAGTTTGGCACTATTTATATAAAAGTTGGCAGCATTAAAACTGTTCATGCATCCAATGAAGCAACTTTCATCCAGAACAGCTCAATCCTTCCTACAGTATTGTTTTATCACAAGGTTTCTGTCAAAGAGGCCACTTCTTCCTTCCCAAGAAGAGAGTGAGGAAGACTGAGCTGCAATAAAACTATGTGAGTGTATTATTGGTACAATGAGTGGATATAAACACCAGTGTATCCTTTGCTTTATAGCCGATTATGCAAAAAAATGTTTGGCATTTTTGTCGGGGACTTGCAGACACTCCCGATGCAAATGAAGATCCAACATGTGTCTGCATGCAAGTCAAACATCTGCATTGAAGGAGAAAAAGAAGGAAATATTAAATAGCAACATAAGAATGTACTTGGAGTGTCAGGGGATTTATATTAACATTTCTCGTTTTCACAGATTAGTCTGACCTGCTGTAGAGAAATTTATTTGAAAAATCCCCAAGAAAAGCCTACCAAAAAGATGCAAGGGGATTAAGTTTTTTGTTTGTAATTACATTTTTTTCAAGGAATATATTCATAAATAACAATATCCTAAATAAGTTAATGGGAAGAAAATGTTATTACTGCATGTTTATAAATCTGAATTTGTATTATCAATTTTGCAAGTACCTTTTATCTTTTTTTTCACACAGCCTGTTATAACTTCAGAAAGAGCTGTTTACTGTATTCGTTTAGTTGAACTCACGCGACAGAAGTTCACTGCACTGACCTACAAGTTCGCCTTCAAAAATGCTTCCGGAGAGATTTAAAACTAATATTAACGGACAGATGCAGACGAACAGACATTCACTGTCAGACATCGGGACCAAAATTAAGATCAGAACAATGAGTAGCAAAGTCTTATGTCGTGTCTGCCATTTCACGTCTGCAGCCGAGCGCTGTGCTCTCAGCAGCGGCACCGCTTATTTGTGGCCTCTTGGTCTGAGTCATTTATTAAGACTTTTCCTTCTGCTGCCTGAACAGTAATGGGTGATTTCTAGCCGTGTAATAAACTGATGTGGCTCTTGGTACCCGGCTATAAATGATGTAAAGCGCACAGTGGCGACGTTCCCAGCTGACGCAGGTTACACATTCCTTTGAACAAATTGCCAGACAGTCCGGTTTCAGATGTCTGAAGGGGACGATAAGTGGCTCAAAATAAATAATAAATCGAGGGGGTCCGCTGTGGGGCAGGCTTCTGAGGCACAGCTACCGTCATGCATATGGGCGACGTTTGGACCTTATAAAGTTCCCAGTGGTGCTTTGCCTGCTATTTCTGAGGGAGGACGCATTCGCCGAAGTGATCTCTTCACAACGGAGCCATTCTGTGAGACTGGAGCCCCGAGCTACATACGAGTGTCCCTCCCCCTGGTTGCCCCGTAGCATCCATTTTCTGCTTCAATTCCAGCTCAGGAATATTACCGGAGACGCGGCGCGGTCCAGCCGCCTCTTGTTACCGAAAGCGGCGCCCATTGTCGGCAGAGTAAACGCCGGCGAGGGGTCCGCTGTGGGGCAGGCTTCTGAGGCACAGTCACCGTCTCCACATTATGAATAATTTTTGCCAGGAGAGAATTCTGTGGCCTGCAGTACCATAATAACAATGAAAAACCCAGAGGTACTGGCTTTCGGTGCCTTCCTTAGTCACGGAGCATTTTTTTGTTTTTAAGATTTGTTTTGTTTAACACAAAAGAACAAGCAAAAATAAATAGTGCGCAATGTCATTATTAGTGACAATGGGAATATGGTAATAAGAAACGTCTTCCTGGGAGCTTGAATGGTCAGTGGTTGCCATTCGTCGTTGCTAGCATTTTGCTTTAGTCGTGAAACTGTTTTAATTGCTATTTTTAGTAAGAATAATAATTTTAAAAAACCCTAAGACGTTGTTTTGTGACTGTGACTCCCCTATCCACGCTGCACTCCTTCCAGCAGTCCTCTTGCCTGCCCCAGATGCCCCGCTGTCTCTAGCTGCCTCTGGCCAGATAGACAAGGTCTGATCAGCTTTGACGGGCAGAGCTCCCCAAAGGGTGGGGTCAGAACCACACAGCTATGTACAGTTTCATGCCAGTTTGAATGAAGTCAAAGTCCACAGGAGTTCCCACGGAACAAATTAATTCCCACGGAATTTGCTGTCATTTGACTCAGAAGAGCTGAGCTAAGAACATGTTCGTGTGTCCAGTGAAATAAAGACGAAAAGTGGCGATAGGTCTGGACGTCGCTGTGCAGATATTAGGAGTTATGAAAAAGTTAATTTAAAACAAAAAGCTGAAAACAAGTAACTGAAGTCGTCCTTCATTAGGAGCCCAAATGAGGACACCAAGGTTATCACGCTCTGGACAAGAGATCTTCATGAGAAGATGAAGGTGAAAAAGACTAATTTATGGGAAATCTGGAGGAAAATTAAAAAGAGGAATGGCCAAAAATTAGATCCATCCATTCAGGTTACATCTCTGGAGGTTTTTGATCATTTTCTTCAGTGAAGTGAAGCAAAATCTCTCCACTGTGAGAAGTTGTCTAAATTCTGCATTTGCATTTTACTGCTTCCTCTTTTTCCTTCTATCTTGTCTTCAAGACCAGGAGCAAAACAGATTTTTTCTGATTTCATCATAATGTGACCACAGTGCTTTATTTTTCTGTCTGCTACTGTCATGCGGAAGTTGCTTTTATTGCTGCCGTATTCTTCTAATTTCCTCCTCATTTCTAGTTTGTTCCACCTGTGGTTATTTTTGCCTCATTCTACAGCACCGCATTCCAAAAAAGGATTTTTTATAGCAACCAAATGGATGGACCCAGTCGCAATGATGACAGACACACCCGCTTCCATACGAGTGGAAGACGGATCATTCTGGAAGTACCCTTTATGTGTGGTCTTCAAGAGTCGACTGACTCGGTGACACTTAGCAGCAACAAAGATATCGTCTTGTCTGGAGTAGCTGTATGCTAAAGCCAGCGGACTGGAGCCGTCCTCTGAAGGAGTCCATCAACAGTATGGGCCAGAGGGGCAAAAAAGTCAAGGATCACTTACCCTTACAGATGGGTGGTCGGCCGCTCCAGCCACTCTCTGTGCAGACAGCTTCATCGCTCCCTTCTAGGCGGTAGCCATGGTGGCAGGAATAAATGGCCATAAATGTGTCAGGTGTGGAACAAAGCACAAAATCCCCGTTTTCCACAGAGGCGGGAAGGCTGCAGGACGGCGATACTGCATTTGCAAAAAATAAGGTGAGGGAAAAAGGTAATTTTGCAGTCCATCAATAAGCATTTCCATTTTCTATTGTGTTACAAGCAGAACCTGTGTAATCTGTGACTTACTGCTGTTGCTCAGTTTATGATCTGCAGATCAGCGGGAGTTCATTGGAATAGAGATGTCATGACCGCAGCAATAGGCACATGATATTGCAGATAAAAAAACTGATGTAAATCTAACCTTTGCTGATATCCTCCTGCCACGCCTGCAGGTTCATTGCTGGAACATTGTCGCAGGGCAGAAAATCCTGGGGATATCGACCCAGTCTGAAGGCGTCGAGGGGTACCTGTTTCACACCGCTGTTGTCACAGATGACCCGGGAGAGCGAGTGCCGCTGGATCTCCTGTCTCTGATCCGGCGTGAACACGCCTCTGTTCTCCCACCAGAATCTGCAAAACCCCACAAATAGTCAAGCTCATCGTGGCTGAAGATGAACGACTGAGAAGTCGACCTGCTGAGTTGCCAGTCGACGGGGGATTTAAACATGCGATGTACACGCGTGCACCGATACTGCTTTCCTTGCGATCCGTCTTTTTCAGGAATGTATCATTCTATCTGTTCACATTCTGAAGGGTGGATAAAAATATAATAAGATACATCTTGATACAAATGGGTGAAACCTTGTCCGGTTGAGATGCTTGTTTTTGCAGTCAGGCACGGAAAGCGTCCACAGTAGAGGTTATGAAGGCCGAACTCACAGTTTACGTCCCAGCAGGTTAAAAACTGCCTATAGACATAGTGCCCTCAGATTTTGTTTTATTTAAACCCCCTGCAGCCTAAGTATATCTTAGTGAGTTCTCTGAAGGATAAGGCCCCTTTTCCCTGAGTTAACATTTCCTCAGCATGTTTTCAGTGTACCGAGGCACACAGCAAGCCTGGGGCTGAGTGGCATGTGGAGAGGGTGCTGCTTGACAATGCCGTGGTCAGGGAAGGAACACAGGGGACGATGGGAGATGATGGGAAAAGGAGGTTTCTAGTGGGTTTTATTATTATTATTATTATTATTATTATTATTATTATTATTATTATTATTCTTCATTTAGCATTTATTTTTAAGCGTCTGTCCAACACAGGGTCCCAGTGCTCTGGAGATGCTTCTGGAATCTACAGCAGTAGCTAAAGTCTACAGGAACAAATGGTTCACATTTCATATTTGATGTGTTGCTATTACTTATTTATTGTCTCTGGTTCTTTTCACACTAAAGGTCCCCTTCAATATTGCTCTTTCTTTTTTCTCTCAGATCGCGCTCTCATACCGTCTTGGAAGTGAAACTGCGATTGGTTTGTTCGGGGGGTTATTTTTTAGGGTAATGTTCACAATTCACAAGCATGACAGGCCCTAAAAAGACAGATAAGAGTTAAACAAATGTCTACATATAACAGCGATTTCTATCCATCCAAGCACTCATCAATAATACTGCCCAGTGCAGGGTCACGGCGGGTCCAAGCTGGAAAAGCATAACACTTGAGACACAGCACACTCTGGACTAGAGGACAGTCCATCACAGGGAAATCATGTGCAGTCATTCATTCACACATCCACACAGTGAAAACAATTCACCTGAAACGCGTCTGTGGACTGTGAAGGAAATCCATGCCAACACAGGGAGAGCATGCAAGTTCCACAAAGACTAAATCAGATTTAAACCTACATCCTAACCCTGAATGCATATAACAGTCAGATATACCACCACAGAATTCCTAATAATAATAATAATAATAATAATAATAATAATAATAATAGCAATAAGTCTGAAACCAGTGATGTGTAAGTTACTCATTGCTATACTGGCCTACCTGTCACCGTCTCGAAGAGCCTTCATCTGCTTTCCAATTAAGCATGCAAAGATGGGGCTGGTTCTGGCTCCAGGCAAGAGGTCCTCCACCAGCCCACCCAACCACACGTCCATGTTGCCGGGGTGTCCATACACCTCCATGAGTCTCCCGACCAAGTGTGCATTGCTCACAACCGTCCTCAGTTGCTCTGGGGTCTCCACTCTTTCATATCCACAGAAGTCCCTCCACTCATTATACCCTGAAAAATGCCCACACATTTGTGCTGTTGTCTGACGCGTTTCTCCACAGTGACTTACACTGGCATGTTTGTACACTACACTGATTTATCGATTTATGCGGTCCACTAGGGTAAACGCCGTGATCAAAACTACTGCAGTAGAAGCAGAAATTCAAAACAAGGTCCCTCAATTTTAAAGCAGTTGCTCTGGCCATGATGCCATCTGCCACCCACACTACACATTATTGCATGTATATTGTTTTTAATAATACACCTAGCGCTCTTTTAAGTTGGAATTAAAATTGCAACCGAATCACCTTTGACGGTGTAATATTGTCTGCGTATATTGGAAAGCCGAAACAGTGGCGCTGATAAAAAATGTGTTTACTCTTCAGCAACGTGTGTAAGTGACAGACTGCAAATGGTCGGGTAGCTTCAGTTGCTCAGCTATCAGCTCTCAGCCACAGTGCGGCTGCGGGCGTAAATACTGCTGAGCTCGTCTCTTCAGTGTCAGGCCATTTCAAGGAGCACCTTTGCAACATATGTTTCTGTCTGTTTGTTTGCATGTAAAATGAAAGGCCCTCTTAGCTCAGCTGCCATGAAGGCAGAATGCAGATGACCCCGAGAAGCAGCATTTCTTCCGCCCTCCCTTTTGCGGACCTGGGAGCCCGTGATCGCGACCTCGCTGCAGGTTCAAGGCGCTCAAGTCCAGGTCCCCGGGGCTAGAGAGGACCACGAGCCTCTCTGTCAGCTCTTCTGTCATTAGGTGGTCTGTCATTAGTGCCACCGCTGGTCTTCCGAGAAGCCCCCTGAGCACTGGATCCAGTCCCCCTAGCAGAGGTGGTATCACACCAACTCATTTATAAGCTTATTCTTTAATGCTCTCAAAAACTTTGAAAGAACAGATAAGTTTTGTCTATCTATCTATATCTCTCTCTCTCTCTCTCTCTCTCTCTCTCTCTCTCTCTCCCTCTCTCCTACAGAGTCACATTTTACATTTTGGATTCTACACTAGTCTCTGACCACTGCTTTCTGTTGGGGAAAAAGAAACTTTTAGTGTGTCAACCTCCACATCTCACTTCATTTCTAGATGTGATTAATGATGTATTTTTCAGTAAACATGGTGCAAGAAAAAAATACCTTCTTTAACAAGTCTCCACGGACTAAAGAAGGTCTGGTGCAGGCTCAGAGAAGGGTAGGTCTGGTGCTCCTGAAAGCTCTCGTTGAGTCTCCTGAGCATCGCTGGAATGGTGGCGTGGCCGAATCGGAAAGCTGCTGTTGCGAATACGTTGGAGACTGTTGGGTTTGTGGAGAGATTATACCCTGTGTAGGTCCCAACGTGTTTATCAAAGGCCTCCAGTCCGATAATCTTGGGAATGTAATCCCTCATGGTGATGACCTTGAAAGACAGAATAAAGAAAATTATTATTATTATTATTATAAAACATATCTGCATATCTGGAGGTGGCATAGTAGCCAACCACCTTGTAAGAGAAGGATTCAGGTTGACCAGGGTACTTTGCCTGAGTTTCTCCAGTTAAAATTATCCAGTTGTATAAATAGGTTTTATAATTACTTGCTGTACAGGCCTAATATTGTAAGTCACCTTGGAGAAAAAAGCGTCAGCTCCACGATGGTTATAGTCATAACAAGGAGGAAAAGGCAGATAAATTGTCAGGTGATTTTTGTTTAATTTCTGAGCGCTCCGCCTATACCACCTCTTAGACACATATTCTTTTATATTCACAGAAGAAAGCGCTGAACATTGAGGCAGAGCAGGAGATGCGTCCTGCCTTCGTTGCCATTAAGGACATGTACCCGTAAATTGGAACTCTTTTCAGGAGCATTAGCAGCAAAATCCTTTGTAGCCCAGGCAGCAACAGCACTTCATAACTTTATCCTTTCATTTTATTTTACTAGGGAAGCCATCTCCCTGGCTGTGCCTCTGAATACAGGGGACCTGGGGTAGATTCTTTCTAGTCTGTCTATTCAAACCTTAAAATAAAATATGTAAAAAGGCAGGGAGACTTCAAACAAGTGTCTAATTATGATGTCCAGTAATTAAACATGCAGACCACCTCAATTTGCAAATCAAAAACATCCCACCCATCCCTCAAAAGTCTGTTTTTAATGGTTATCAGCTTTGACTTTCATGTATCTTTTACTCATATGCTACTTTTTCCTGTGCAGAATTTTAGAAATTTATAAAGTGCAGACATTTGGTAGATAAAAATCCAGGCTTTTCATGTATTTATTTCAAAAGAACAGAAAGTTAAAAAAAAGGTCCTACAACAGAGCAAAGTAGGGGAAAAATACTGGTGAGATCAATTTTAGCAGGTGTGAATGGGCTGATAAAAGAACTTAAATAATTTTATATGCAATAAACAACAGAGTCCAGAATTTTACGTCTGAAAACTTTATCATTATAAAGAACTTAGATGTACACTTTAAAGAATGTGAATATTCCAGAAATGGGAGGGGAAACTCATGGCGCGTGGTGAACGGTATAGCTAGGTATCTTGCTGGGGTAATTCAGGTTAAGCACCTCGCTCAAGGGCAAAACAGCAGCCAACCAGAATACGAACCAACAACCTTCAGGTGGCCCATGTGTGATTTTTACTACAACGGTACCTGCGGTGTTTACCGGCAAAAGTCTCTCAGAGCGCCGGTGTGATGCTGATGTGACTTGCCTGGTGAAGCGCTCCTACGATTTTGCGGGCCTCCTGGTACGTGTGCTCGGCACTCCAGTGTGGGTTCAGGGCCTTCAGGGAGGACGCCAGTCGGTTGTGCTCCCTCACCCAGAGTGTGTGCAGGGTGGACAGGGGTAGGATCTCGCTGGCGCGGCTGTCTCCTGCTAGGAAGCACTCGACCCTCTGGCCCTGCGGATCCGCCCCGTCCTGGAAGCACTGCGAGGGCCGTTGGGGAACAGAAGGAAGGAGGGGGAGGCCCCCATCGGAGAATTCGGTGTTGACGGCCAGGTGGCCATCGGGGCTGGAGAGGTTGCGGATCTGATGTTGTAGGGCCTCGGTGTGGCCGTACACTGTTGAGGCGTCCAGGAAGGACGTGATGGCGTTCATCTGCTGCCGCTGGGGTCTCCTGTGTAATGTCCCCAAATTGAGGGGGATGCAGGCTGGGGACGAGCGGAAGAAGGGAAGACAACGTCTTTTCCCGGATAGTCTGTCACCTGGGGGAATCTGTGACAAAAAGCAAACCAGCGGACACTTTCAGGCAGAACAGTTGTGCGCGTTTTGTTTTTGTGGTATTGGTTCCAAACAAGAACAATACACCTTCTGTGCCTCGAATTAATTTGAAATGATTTTTGTGTCACTGGAATGAACGTTAACAATAAGCACCATTAATATTTACAATTAACACTTTACGCTCAGGAGATGCTGGTAAGGCCACGTTTGTCTTTTTCTTTCATACCTGTCCAAATACGTACATACGGAGAACAACGTGAGAAGCAGAAGATAAGGGGAGACTCATTTTGGAAATGTGAAAAATAAACAGTTTGCGGATTTGCTCGCGACAAACGTGCTTGAAGTGTGCAATGTCAAAGATTCGCATTTTGCGGAAAACAAGGAAAAAGTTGACACCTCATCTGTCACGTGCTGCATGATCTTCCCTGTGAACTAAGTAATGATGCTCAAGAATGCTTAGCCTCAGCCGCATTTTAACAATAAAAAATGACCCAGCTGTCAAGACCTACTTTATGGAAGCGAGCAAATCTCAAGAGGAGAGACTTCCAAAATACAGCACACCTAATAAATATCCCAGCATATTTAAATCGAATGGGGAAGTGTGTCTGACATCTGGGACATGACATATTTTAAACTATGAATTCACGATGAATTCTGAAGGTTTTTTTATAGGCTCTCTGCATGATTGAATGGATACAAAATGCCCAGAAAATGATCCAGAAAGTTATTTTTCCCTCTTTCTAACAAATAACCTCCAAAACGTGGAACGGTTTTGCAAAAGAGCCGACCGCACGTCAATGGGCCGAAGCTTCATTTCCACCGACAGTTTGGGCTTTACACACTGCGGCGACTGCTAGTCCTGAAAGAAAGATTTTTTTTAAGGGAAACGTTAATAGCTCTCCTACAGTTTGACATTCTCTTCTGTGGGGAAGACAAGGCACTTCGTCTCATTTTCATACCAATAGATTTCTACTGTTCTTTACTGTTAAATCCGTATCTTTTTTTTTTTTTGCCAAAACACAATACATTTTATTTGCAACCAAATCTGTTCAAATGAAAACTCTTGTAATCAGTTCCTGTTATTTGACTTAATTTGAAGGTATTTGTTTACATCTAAAAGGTATCAAATCAGTAATTTGTGCATTTTAAAGAGGATCACAAGAGATTTCCAATTTCTATGATTAACAACGTCATAGATGTCTTTACGGTCATCCATTCATTCATTTTTATTAACCCCTTGTCCTGTGAGGGTCACGGTGGTCTGGAGTCTATCCTGGCTGCAAGGTAAGGAGGTCGGAACCCCTGGATGTTTCATTGTAATGTTAAAATATGTCAATAACGGTAACAGTTGACAACTACCAGATAAATGTTCACAACCATTACTGCAGAATCACTGGCTGCTTCTTGCTCAGATTCACGCAGATAAGGCATAAAGTACTGCAGAAAAGTCGGGTACCTTAATAGGAAAACAAGGATTTATGTTTTCGCAAGTTGTCAGACAGTCCAGTCCTCCAGAAGAAGCGCTTTTGGTTGTACACTGTGGAGTGAAGGAAATATCGTGGTCGATATACTGGCCCCAGTCCACAAGCATCTGGGAATGTGCATCATCCTCCAAGACACGCTCACTTGATCTCCGCATAATTTTGTTGCTGACTTCTCGCACCTGTTTAAATATTTATAAATTCAGCTGTCAGAAACCGGAAAATACGTAAACAAACAATGATACATAATGTTTCGGTAATTAATAAAACATTTTTTTTTACATTTATTTTTTTGTATGTCTTTCCTGGTAAGTGTTGCTTTTTCCGCACAGGAACGCATGAAGATGGGGGTATACTTGGAAAAAAAAAAAAAAAAAAACGTTCAAAATTTTTGACATCCTACATTTTTTATTTTTATTTCAGTATTTGTCTATTTTTAAAAATGTGGCATCTTTCTTTAACTTAACCCTTCAGTTTGTCGTTTCATTGTAATGAGTTCTAAAGGGACTCTCCAGGTCAGAAGATGATTCCACGCAGTCCTTAAAATATAAGCAATAAGACAGAATCCTTTATGTTTCATCTAATAGTCCTTTGAAGTCTGCATCGCAATAATTCCTGTATGTTACAAGTCAGGCGTTAACTTTTAAAACACAAACGCTAAAGCAAGAGTTTAAAACTCCGAAACGAACGTCAGCTGCGTAAACTGCCAAGTAGCTCTGCAGGTTATAGGCGATAATGTGATCTTTAAAAAAAAGTGCCTGGACTGTGCAGAAATGTCAAAGACTCATTGGCTTCACTGAGATGATTGTAAAATAGTCATTTAACACGTTACCGATTTTAATAACATTGATCATATAAGCATTATTTTCAAATCTGATGAGAATCACTCGAAAAATGTATTTTTAGACTTCAAGAGATGGCTCGATGTAACGCTGGATTTTTCATGTGAGGACATATCAAAGCGCATGCTCACCGGAGGCAGTGTGAAGCCCTTATATAAATGCCCAGGGTTCCAGCCCTTGGGTTGGCTTTCTTCATCTTCATACTCTGCTGGCAGCCACCTTGCCAAAGCCGTACTGGCTGCTCCCCAAAGCGGGTTGTATCTGAGAACGGAGGGATCTATTTTGATGAATTCTCCAAGAGCCTCCGCTTTAAAAATAATGAGAGGTTTGCAGCCAAATGCATGAAACTGTTTACAACATGGACATTATGCACAAAGTCAGGATGGGGAAGATGCGTCTAAAAAGATACTTAAGGTCACCGGTGTTAATTAAATAGTAAACAAAAATAGAAGAAAACAATTTACCACAGTGATAGTTCTGTGATGATAAAAATAAACCTTTGTGCAAAAAATAAAAAAGCCCTAAAGGCAACAAACACCGCAAAAGCGGAGTAGTGTGAAAAGAATAAACAATTAATGAACATAATGAAAAGGTGTAAAAATCGCATACAAAGGACAGTTTATATATTACAGCCTGCCAGCACAAAGCCCGGTACGAAAACAAATGTCTTTATTAGTCTAATGCTCATTTGTACAAAAAAAAGTTTGCTGCAACCAGTCTCGCTTTTTCAAAAGGTAGCGTGCGTGTTCGGATATCCTCGGGATTGATATGTCTGTTAGAAACAGTGTTCCACCTTAGAGCAGGACTGGACTTTGTGGACAGCAGCCCAGTGCCCACCTCAGGCCACTTCAAGGCAACGGCAGCCAGTGCGGATGTTTAAGCAGCAGGTCTTATGACAGCTGCCACAGTAGTTACTCCAAGGCTCAAACCCAACCCACCGTCCGAGTAGATGGTACTCGCTCCGTTCCGCATTACCCAGTTACAGAAATGGGCAAATCGAAGTAAGCGCGAGACGTTAGGTATCTTTGGAGAACATTATCGGTTAAATGCGGAAATGTAAAGGTTTGGTAGGGACAGACAGATAGACAGGGCAGAGAGGGAGTAGAAGGCTCCCTCTGGTTTGATGGGTTTGTTTTTGAATAGCTTTTTTCTTCCTATCGGTTTTTTGTGTCCGATTCGGTTTTTTTATGGTTTTGCTCTTAGCACTAGAACATTTTTTGTGTAGAAAACCCTGGCTTCTTCCCCATCTCTCCAGCCACCACTGGCTCAAAACTGGACCCATCAGTCATTATTGTTACTTAATTATTACTAAAGTGCTTGATAATTATTCTTTATTTTAAGACATCAATAAACATTTGACAGAGAAGGCAGTTATGGTCTTTGGATGCACCTAATCCATTTACAATTCAACCGATGCCAATACCTGTTATTGCAGATTCCAGTGATGGTCCGGTACTTTCTGGAGAGACAATTTCTGGAGCAGGAGGCTGGTTTCAAGGCCACAGCACAGCCAGACAGGTTGGCAATGAGCTCCAACTCTTCCCGAGCTGCGGCTTGAGGCACAATGTAGGAAAACAAATATCACCAGCCGTTCGCTTGTAAACACCGTAGTGCTTGAAGTTTTGCTCCACATGGCTGTTTTGCAGCAGCTGTCTTTCTATTTACAGGCAGTTTGAAATTCCTGCCTAAGAAAAAGACCATTTTCTCCAATTCATCCCCGTTTGATTGCAAAAGCAAAATAAAGTTTACAAACAGTTGCATAAAGTGTCAACATAGTTGTATTCGCCGACTTTTCGGGTTGCGACTTTACATATTCAGCACCAGTTTTTGCCTCTTATTCATCCGATGTCTAGACAGCAATGCAGAAGAGAAGCTCGCATAGTGCATAAATGCAGTGTACGTACATTGACGGTATTTCCTTTTAATCCCCTTTACAAATGAAGCTCATCAAAGTTCATTTAAGTTTATCTCATGTTCATGCTGATTTTAAAGCAGACAGAAATTAGGCTTCGGAACAGACTTTCAAAGTGTCACTGTGAATTTCAGAACCTGAAAGTTTAGCTAGAGGCTATCGGGGAAGTTGAAACTAAGACAAGGGTGAACCGGTGGCAGTTTTCTCTGATCACCTTCCTTTGAAAAGCTCAAACTTCATGCACAACACCAGTGCTTGCACTAAATTCCCAGAAACGGGGATAGGAGTCCCGTGTGGTTAAAACTACGACGATAATAAAAAACACACCAGAAAAGTCTTTGTCCATCTGTCGCCTTTGTTTAACACGCTGCACAAATACCCTGCTTGTGTTTGCAGAAAGTTTGCATTATCATTTCTTGACATTTTGATTCATCCATCCAATTAAATTTTAATCTTTATCATTATGGATTTGTCATTACTGTGCTAATATACTAGTAATGAATTGGTCCTAATGGGTAATATGACAACAGTACATATTGCTTTTTAAAATTAAATTAACAAAACCTAATTAATTGTTTGTACCGCAGTTCATTTTACATACGGGCTGCAGTCTATAAAGTGTGCAGAAAGGGAGGCTTTGCTGCATATGTTGAGCCTCTGAACACAAACCCATTGAGTAATTCGGATCATCCTCTGTCTGCCAAGCCTAGGAAGCGTGATGCGAATACTTCCCATCCGACAGATGTTTTTGGCGAAACACGCCATCTTTACGGATTTCTGTAAGACATAATAACTCGGGGTGTGTTTGCTGGATGGCTAACTGCTGTAATGACTTGTTTGAAACAGTCTTTTCATGATGTGCGAACTGAGGCTTTAGCACTTTGCCGAGAAAAACATTTGAACCATACGACGTCGGGTCTTTCCAAAGCCATTGCACAAAGACCAGCGACTGCACTGCTGGTAACACGGATGTTTTCCAAGCGTGTAGACGCGGCGAGCAAAATAAGAGCCTATTTATCAGACACCCTGTGACCTCAGAGCCCCGGCACACAAAAAACTTACCACAGACACGCAACTTCAGACCCCCTGGAGGATGCTTCTCCAAAGATCAGATAATGAAACAGATTTTTTTTTTTTCTAGCAGTAGGTTTCTGCAAACAAAAAAAATCCCATTCCAATGTGCAGGACCTTTCTACATCACTGTAAGTCACGGACTGTAAAATATATATTTTTGTTTCGTGAAAACAACCCCCCCCTCGCCTGCCCGCCTGCTCTCTTATCGAGAAGCAATAGAGTGTGACTAATCGGAGTCGCAAACCCCAAACCCCATAGAAAGAGTAGTTAAGAGAAAATACCCCTGGGGATATTTGCTGGAACTTATGCCTTTTGCCTCTTTTGACCTCTGTCTTCTATGCACTACTTTGTCTAGTTTGATGCACCTTCTGGTCATCTTCTTTCCAGTCTCTTTTCAGTTTCATAAGATTTTATGTCATTGTCCATCCTACACCCCTCAGGCCCATGCTTGTACTGCTGAAGAAAAGCAGTATCTATTTATTTGGCCCAACGCCGTACAAAGAGGTGCTGCACCAAGGCGGCCTGTTGAGCTCATCTGTAACTGCTGTCGCTCTCATCCCTTGAGAACCTCCTAATGCCACCAGCCTCCCTCATCCTCTCGGTTGCGTGGCGTCTCCTCCACACTTTTAAATAGGTGTTTTACTGCACCTTTCGATGTAGCAGCCCTCTTATGTCTGTCGACTGCTTTGTCCTTTAAAGCACGGAGAGCGATTTCCTGGGCTTCTGCAGCTCTTGATATCTCCAGGGTCTCGGGCTCAGTTTGACGAAGGAAGGCGAACATCTGCATCGGGGATCGAAGTGCTCCCTCCTCATCACTTTAAAAGTCAGGGAACAAGGCAGAAAAAGTAAATAAATTATTCAGCGTGTTGAAGTCCGTCACAGATGAAGCGGAGAATAAAATCTCTGAAATGTGATTAGTTACAGCTGTTTACCTTTTCACAGGGTAAAATAAAGCTGCGTCTACAGTCTGAAGGCTTTCTTCAGTCGGATCAGAATTCCCTTCAGTTTTCAGTGTTCCTGGGGATGGTGAACACAGTGCAGTTTAAGACGGTTCATTCTCAAAACCACATTCTACTGCAATACCTGGTGAAAATTAGTATGAACAGGTGTTTTGCGTAAATAAACCAGCAAATAGTACCTTGAAGTTTGTACTCATAAGTAGCTAAGTAGTGAAATGGAAATCTTAATCTACTGCTGCAATTCTTACAAAAAAGTTTTGTTAG